>DVPR01001522.1:0-10745 GCA_018239345.1 Oxynetra stangelandi | reverse complement strand
CACTCCCCACTCCTCGATCCGCCAAATCGGGACCTGCGTGATGGGTGGCGGTCCCCATCGCCGCTTCCACTAGTTCCCGTACCGACGGGGACAGACCGGTACGCGTTGCCTTGGGGGGACGCCCTAGCCCGCACTGCGGTACGCTCTCGGTCCAGAATTGCAGCCTGATGGACTGGCTGGGTCGCGACGAGCACGCTTCTGGCACTGACCCCTAATTATTCAGAATATTATTTTTCTATAATTATTATTAGTGATAAGTATTAATTTATTGAATTCTGCACATACGAATAATGGTAAAAATATTACATAAAGTGAAAAACGCTCGTGAAGAATCAAAATAAGGATTGAACCTCAAACTGAAATATTATCAAATTATCCCTCAATCAATTCACAGGCAGACGATTTTTTAGTTTTAAGGTTATGGAAACCACTGATTATATGTTTATCGTTAGCGTCGAAAAGACTACTGTTGGTATGTGTACTTTATAAATTTAATGTGTTAAACAAATAATAAAATAAAATAAAATTATGTATTAATTTTAAATATCATCAATTTTACTTTAGACATTGATTATATTTACGAGTACTTCTTATGTATGTATTACAATATTTCTAGGCATTTGCTCCCTACAACTTTATTATCCCACGAAAGGGACAGTCAATTAGCAAGTGTTGCTGTGCAAAATGGGTTAAAAAGAAACATTTCGTTATTAAGAGCGAATAATTCAATATTTGTATATATATTTTTAAATATTTTCTTTTTACCGTCCAATAATTATTATAACAACGTAATTTCATTATGTATAAAATTATCTCCATTTTATAAGAAATAGGTGTAAATAAGAAATACATTTTAGTAACTATGTTTATCGTTTCAATCTTATTACTGTGCAAATCCTGATACTAATAGAAAATAACAGCCAGGCTTATAGTTGCTAGTAATTTTGATCTTTCAGGACTTTCGTAAGAAGTTAGAATATACGGCTATTGCATCATAACTTAATGTTGGTGAGCTTTGCTCATATAATATTTTAAAAACCAAGGCTATTTATTTTAAATTCCCTTATACGGATAATATGTCATATGAAATACAATCGTATAATATTGTATAATATATAATTATAAATAAATAAATAAATAACCGTCACGCCAAGTCCCTAGCGAGGTAGGCAGAGAGCACGGGGTGCCAAACATCTCTGTCCTTGCCAATCTGACGTGCTTCGTCTGCATTCATCAGTCTCTTCATACACACACGCTGGTTTCGGAGGCTCTTGACTCCCCCATCCTGTAGTGCCTGACCTGTTTGGTCGAGTTTGAGAGCCTTGGCCTCCATCGACACCTACGTCCATCAACAATGACGTTGTATATCCTCTTTGTCATTATTTCATCATCCATTCTCTCTAGATGTCCGAACCATCGAAGCATCCCCTTTGTCATCTTTACACCGATGCTCTTTTTTATACAAAGCTTCTTTCTTACATCAGAATTAGGAACGCGATCGAAGAGAGTCAGGCCACATATGCGGCGCATCAACCTCGACCTATATAATTATAATATTGTATAATATATAATTGGTGCAGTGGTTAGGGAACCGGACCGCTGAACTGGAGGCCGTGGAATCGATCTCCATCCAGGACAAATAGTTTTGTGATGAGGAGAAGTATTTGTTAATTTTCTGGGTGTAAGAAAAATATCTATATAACTATATCTTTATCTGTATGTATATAGTTATTTCAGCTATCTGGTAATCATAACGCAGTAACTGTTAAATGCCTACTTTGGGATCAGATGGCCTTGTGTAGAGATGTTCCAAGATATTAAGATATTGTATTGCAGTATAAAATTGTATGCCCTCAGACATTTTTGTGCTCCATCGTCGAACTCGAGCGTACTTTCGAAATAAAGTTATGATTTAAGTTGAGGCCATAGTATGCCAAGCGTATTAGTCTACATCACACGCCTTGAAGAACATGGAGAACTCTTCTATATGTAGATTTACTCCCGATGTATTCTTTCAACGTACAGCATAATTTCTCGGTCGACATAGTGCTGTGTATGTGCTCTTCACTGTCATTATGATTTTACGCCGTTACAAACATACAGGGTATTTCACCTGCGCCTTCACTGTTCATAAAATTTATGCCAGTACAGTTTTTTTGCCTTATTCAGTGCCTATATTCTAATATATTTTTGAAGGTAGTTCATTGGTTTAAATTAGTTCATTTCTGTTATACACTTACTGAAAATTTACATCAATTCGTAAATATAGTATTAAAAATTCACAGAAATTTTCGTTTATATGTATATACGTAGATTTATTTAAGGTTTTCTGCCAAAGTGTAACATAATGTAAACTTACCAGAAGTTGCTTTACAAGTAGAAAAGAATTTACATATTTTGGACGAAGTTCCGATTAAGTAGCAAAGAACTTGGTGTTCGCTTGCGAATTTATTCGTTTGTGCCAGGACGTGATTGATAACATATTACGGTTGTTTATTGCACTGATTTTTTGAACTCAAAATATTTATTAGAATTTCATGTTGGTGTATTGTTATTGAGATTTTAATTGTACCGCCGTTATAGCCGTCTGTATAACACAGTTTCTTCGACAACACCTTCCAAACTGTAAGTAAATTTGAAATTGGTTAAAGGCTTTGTTCGGGGTTTGCCTGCGGAACGACCATAACTACATTCACTCTGTTCTAAGGGAGCAGTATTTGCATTGTTGTGTTTCGGTAAGGCGTGACACGAAGAGACAATGACCAGAAATGTTACAGCTCGACTGACAGGGATAGTAATAGTTTTGTGATCGAATCAGGTATGATGTTTCAGTATTATTTGATATTGATTCATTAATTTTCCATTTATTAATAAGTGTAGATGTCATTTGTTTCACTGGTATCCTCTTAATTTGTGATGAGAGATTTTTTTTGGAAAGTTGTTTATATTGTACATATCACTACGTAATTTTGAAAATTTTAGAGTGTTTTAAAACGGCCAGTGTCGTGCGAATGTTATATATACCTACTGTTCGCAGAGATAAAATAGAGCCATAAAAAGCATTTATATAAAGTTGCGACAAGACTAGGCGGAATTAAAATTATTAAGCGTGGTCCAAAACGTATGTGTTTTAAAACCGGAGAATAAATGCGGACAGGCGATTGTTTTTGTTCATAAAAGTTAACAAGGATGCATTTCTTTGAGAATATAATAAAATGTAAGGGGAACGCATATTTTGTTTATTGATAATTCTAAGTTAAGAAGAACAAGCGCATGATCTACAGCCAAAACAAGAAGAAAAAAAATTAATATCCATATGTATTTTATAAGTTTAAACGTTTTGTCTGTCCATGTAATATGTTTCCTAACGGACTGATTCATATGAACGTTGATAGGAAGTGCTGGTCACGATTAACGGGGATTAGTATGCGACGATACAATCACATATGTTAGTGGCATAATGTTATCCGATCAGCTGTACTCGTACAGTGCGTACTAAGCTTAACA
The DNA here is from genome assembly GCA_018239345.1 of Oxynetra stangelandi. NCBI lineage: Eukaryota > Metazoa > Arthropoda > Insecta > Lepidoptera > Hesperiidae > Oxynetra > Oxynetra stangelandi. Next base: position 7,238 of record DVPR01001522.1, on the reverse strand, counting down.
TTTACCCGCGTTTGCAATCTCGTCATTAATCTATCCAATATTCACCCATAGAGTATATCACAGAACAGACAGTATAAAATAATAGAACGAATAGCCTCCACTATTCTTTATATTTCGACCTCCAATTCCGTCGGTCTGGAGGTTCGAATCCTGGCAAACATCGCAGGCCATATAGAATTATGAGCGCTGTAAAGAATAAATAACGCCCGCCATAACGGTTAAGGAAATGTCGTGAGAAAACTAACACGCCGTAGATTTCTCGACATATCTTTACGGCTTTATAAACTCGTTTAGTTAGTGGTGAGTATTTACGAATAGAATAATAATCGAGGTTCAAACATTAAAAAAATTTCATGTAGATACTCATTTCCTGTTGGTGTCACTGCGTTGATTGTTGAAGAGGTCACAGCTCCGTCACTACTGCAGATAGCATGAAATTTATAAAGTAAGGCGACGCCTAGCACGGTAGTTTCCTGGGTATCGTCAAATATCCAAAAACATTTCCGAGCTTCCCGGAACACGTTGAGCAATCGTTTCATGTTGTCAGTGTCAGCCTACAATTGTTGAACCACGTCGGATCCTATAAAAGCGATTTGAAAACATTCGACAGTCGGGGTGGCTACTAAGCCATAATTTCGTGAATCTGCACTGGAGTGACGTTTCATTGTTATATCCAGTGTAGGCTGGAGCATGCAGGTATTCTGCAGTTACAAAAGAGATCTGTGCCCAGTGCTGAGATTTAAGAACATTTGCAGTTATATAATTTTTTTTAATCGCATAATCTGCTTAATCACGCATGTCGTGCATGACCGGCTTGCTAATGTGACGGTTTGACTCGCACTTCATTCCATAACGGAAATTTAGGTTACACTTTACTTATTTATCCGCCACAGGGAACATAGAAAAGTTGAAAAACTCGCCAAACTTTAAAGCAAAGGACCGACCGCGTGGTGCGTTCTCCAAAGTACCTATTAATACGTGTATGCTTATAGGAGTTTTGCTGCAATGGTCTTAAAGTAAAAACCATGATTCTCGTAACGTGCCGTTTCTATCCGACAGTTCCTATGCGTTATATGTTCGTCGGTAAACGTGCCCGAATTGTTAAACCTAACAGCTAATGCATTCCAGTGCAATGGTGTTTGACGTTTAATTCGAAGTTGGCTCCACGCTTTGCATTTTCACTTTAACCCAGATCCAGTAGCGTGACGCTTATGCAATTAGATTATGGCACCGATTTACATCACCATATGTTCGTTTATGGCGGCATTCCGTGTAATTTTATTTAAATATTTGCTATAGAATTTAATGAAAGCATATGAAGTCTAGTTTTAATTCTTAATACAAGTTCACTTGTTCAATAGTCCATATGAACTGGAATTACATTTTCATTCGTCTCCTTAAAGATGGAGATGTGAATGGTGTGTAGGTATTTCATTGCCGATTGATGTGGATAATGCGAAATTATAAGAAAAACGGTTTATTTCATCTCTAACTTATTAATGTATTATTCGCATTTGCTGCATTCATTATGATTATAAGTACATGTTTATATAAGGTATGGTATAAAAAATAAAAGGGTCCGGTGTATGTATAAGTATGTTAAATAAAACCACCGGCAACCATTTTGAAATTGATGAAATAGCGGAAAGAACGAAAAGTCAAAATGTCAGTTTCTGCCAATTAGTCCCAAATAATGAAATAAACGAATTGTACTCAAAGTCAAAAGATCATTTTATGGTGCGTATGAGTGCAAAGCAATTTAAAAAATATATTTCTGAGCAATTATTATTAATTTTGTTGAACCTATTGATAAATTAACTTATTCTGTATACTGGAACGAGCTATGTGTGAATGAAGATACTTTTATATCTATTAAGTAATATCTGGACAAGTTTGACAATCACTTGGAGAACCGATAAATATAAAGTATACAGACGAATACTTATTAAAAGGACCATCAAAGAGAAATGAAATATTCTATAATCGTATTCAGGCAAAAGGACTTTTAATGAATAAAATGTTACAGGGAATGTGAATGTAACAGGAGTTGTCGAAAGTAACGATGTTTGGTTTGGCATATAGAATGAATGAAATGATATATTTCAGTTTAGACCAAATTATTCGTGTCAAGATTGTTGTTTCGAGATTATTAGTCTTCGAAGAATTTTTGCCTGTGTTAGTCACAGCACTAATTTTATACTGTTACTTTTCCGTTGAAAGTAGTAAGTTGCCTGTGTTGTGCACAGAACCTTTTATCCGCTCAAATGTCTATCGACCGATCGGTATTTAAATACAACATTTTGCTCATTACCCAACACGGTGACCGTGACGGCAGTTATCAATAAATATATCGTCAAAATAACACAATTATTAAAGCATTTTATAATTCAAATAAACAAAAAATTATCAGGACAAATAATTAATTTTTGTGGCGCGTGTTAGAATAAGCAACGAATTTTCGACGTAATCTTATTTTACATAATAATTGTCGCTGAGAATTAAGCTTTCTTAATGACTAGGCATGGTGGTGGTTGGTCCTCGCTACAATATTATTTTGTTTTAGAAATTAAAAATTAAACTGTCGGGAACATTTGAAGCATATTAATTAAAACGAGAGGTTCTGAAAATATTGCAAAAGGAATTATACGCAAAAGCAGGACCAGAATTCATTTACATTCGGACAAAGAAATGAGATTTCGTTATTTCTTATGATTACCAACAAAAATGTTATTAGTACTTGTATACGAACTTAAGCATGATAATAAAATTATCAAAATATAAAAGTTTTTTTTAATGTATTATAAATTTTTTATTTATAACAGAATTTCACTATAGTTTAAGTGTATATTATTGTGACAAAAAAAATATTTCTGTTAGTGTGCTAAACTTGAATAAAATATATAAAATAAAATATTTGTAAAATATCTGCACGCAAAGTCAGTAGCCGTAGTATTTTTCAATTAGGTTTTTTTTAAGCTGTGTCATTAAACTTTTAACGTGACGTTTAAAGGACTGTAATGGAGATGCTGCTGATAATGATGCGAATGATTTATTCATTTATTTATTCTTATGTATCAACTTAAGTTAGGAGCTACAAGGGCTTACTTAATGCCTAACGGCATTCTCTCCCAGTTAGCCCTGGTTGATGGTGAAAGCATGATTTGAAAACATTAAAAAAAATTAAGAAATGCTTTGTCCTAAAAATAATATTTACATATACCAGATTCCTTTACAATTAAATTTATTTCTCCTAACTAAGTTGTACTGTAATTGAATCCTGCACGAAAATGCCAATCGGTTCGTAGTAAGTCCTATCGTGTTTCTAATTTTATTCCGTCGAGAGTTCCTAGAAGATTGCTTCGATCTCGTAAAGACAATGTTAAGAGATCCGTGTCTTCTGATACCTTCTTACTTTAAGTGAACCAATATTTTAATTATATTACATTTCTTATAATCACAAATGTTATAATAATTATTTTACAATAAACGTCAAGCACCATAGATGTTAATAATAGAAATATCTTTGGACATCTCCCTACATACGGTGATCTTATCGCAGCCACTTAAGCAGCCTGTTTGCTTTTATTCATGAACTACATGCATACATATATATACACACATATATGTTTGTATATTCACATATGTATGTGTATATATATTTTTGTTACATCCAGGCGTTCACCCATTGATTCCGATACATATCTTGCGAATTAATCATTAATGTAATTTATTCAGATATCTGATCAACCTTAAATTCATTCACTACCTTTGCACGAAATGCGGTGGATAAGCATATGTTTAAGATATCAGTGTATCGTCAATCGCATAGTACTTATGTAGTATATTATGAAGTCCACTGCGTAGTAGATATGTATGGTAGTATATAAAATTCTTTTTTAATTGTGATTCAGCGCACATAGATGGACTTAGCTATAGATAGAGATTGAATAAAAACAATTATGTATCTACTAACTAATTAACTACCTATGGATAATTACATCTGTAATAAATTTACAATATAATTTACATACATATACATATGTATACCTTATTTTTAATTGCCTATGTCGAACAATTGTATCAGAGGCTGATGGATGGGATATATATCAGTTTAAAAAAGATAGATGAAATAAAAATAAGCCACTTTTGATACAATTTCTCAGTATTTTAATAACGGGGTTTCAAATGAAGATATTCAATCGATTTCTTCAAGTATTAATATTGCTTGTAAAACATTGAAGACGATTCCCAGTTGGCTGAGATATTGTGTTACGAAGATAAACAAAGACTTCATTCTAAGCAGAGTTCTTTTGCCATCTTCGTTGGAAAATAATGAGATAATGAAAAATATCTTATTTATAATCAGCATAAAAAGTAACGGAAGATTTAAAAATGGTCACTATAAAAATTAAAGAAAAAAAAAACCGTCACGCCAGGTCCCTAGCGGGGTAGGCAGAGAGCACCGAATGGTCGCTATAATATTTAAATAATTTACAAATGAGTATTGCAAACATTACAAAAGTTACAAATGTGTATAATAAAATAATTTACAAACCAGTATGTGATAAAAACTCATAATAAAATGCGAACGAAGCGCGAATGTAATGCTTTTTCCAGGCGAGACGATTTTTGTCAGTTCGCTCTACTGTGAGCCGTGTTTCTATTATATATCAGTTTTTTTAGCAATTTTTAATCATACACTAAATGTATTGAAAACCGAAATTTTTATTATATACCAAAATATTTTTACACACTGAATATACACACTGAATTTGACTGAAATACTAATATTCTACTTACTTCTACTAGTTACCGAACAAGTTTAAGTCAAGAACTAATATGAATATCTATGAGGATGAGATATTTCGCGAAGTTTGAACGATTAAACAGTTGATTTACAAATACTACACGCGGTAGCAGCGTGCGGCAGTTTCTAGTGACTCGCAAGCGCGATCAGAGGAAATGGATTATACATATAAATTAGAGGGTGTACAAAGACAAAAGCTCTCCAAAGTAATGAGCTCAAAGCTAATTGCATAGTAATATTTAAATGATTATTCTTCTCATGTTGATATATATTTCGTTATTCCATAATTGGGATTAACAAAGATGTTTGAGCAGTTGCTACTATAATTATGGTCAATATAGCTAGTGGTAAATGTGTTATCTGAAATAGGGATAGATTTGGTATGGAAAAATGTTCATTTTTGTTCTTAAATTTTTTGAAAGTCACTATGTGCTATATGCAGTTTGTACTTTCTGTTATTTCTTATTGGCAATGCCTAACACATATACATTTTGAAGTATTTCTCTAATGGTATACTAGCTGCCCAGTCCGGCTACGCACGGTTGCTAAAAATAGAAAAAAGAAGTAGGAAAAGTTTTGGTGCAATAATTCTGAATATGCGCGTACAGTACATACATTAGGGCGATTCATTTTGATTTATATACGAGTAGATAGAAAGATGTGTAGAAAAATAAATTAGGTAAAACCTAATACATTCATGTCTGCGAAACCATGGAAATCATACAAAATTTCAATCCAATCGGTCAAGCCGTTTAGTGTTTGACATACCGACAGCAGCACCACCTATCAGGTCCAATTGTCCATATTTTTAAATCATCCAGGAAACCATCGAAATACTCATATAAAGTTTCAATCCAATCGGTGCAGCCGTTTAGAAGTTATGTGAAAAATATAAATACGGGAAGATAATTCGTACTACCCGTTGTCCTATTACCCGTTTTCCCGTAGGAATGAAGCATTTTACCGGGATAAAAAGTAGCCGGTGTTCATGAGGGATAATGTCGGCTTCTAATGGTAAAATAATTTTTCGAATCGGTCCTGTACTTTCGGAGCCTATTCAATACAAACAAACAATCAAATCTTTCCTCTTTATAATATTAGTGTAGATAAATAAGGACTATAAATAAATAATATAGGCATAATCATTGCCTAAGTTCCTAATTGGGATTAGATGGGTCTGTGGGAAAATGTCCCAATAATATTTACTAGTACTGCTATTATATCCATGCTACGTCATTTCGCGTTCCTTGATAGCAGTGCAACCGATGCCTAAGCCATGGCACGGGTTAGTGCAACATAGCGGAACTTTCTAAAGCTTAGTATCGACTCTCGCGGATAATTATCGGCATACAATGCAGAGATGAATCACTTCAACTACTGAACTGTGAAAGTGTATGTATATTTTTTCCAATAAGTAATTTCTGGGATGATTTTGTGATGTAACCTGAGCTCGACATGCTTCCAAGTTACAATAAGATGCGCATATGTGTGCATAACGTTATGAAGACATGAGCATAGCATGTCCCGTGTGTCATTTTATTTAATCAGCCATTGCAATTGTACACTAACTTTTAATGTATTGCAAATGTTATTCCAAAAATTTTGTAATTTGGGTCGCAGCGTATGCGAAATGGTTGTTTAATTAATTATGCCTTGCAGTACTTTGTGTTGAGCACGATAAATAAAACTTATTTACTCACTATACCATACAGAGTTCGCAAAACACGTCAACCTCAAACGTGGGCATTAATTACTTAAATGCTTGATTTCAAAGTTCAAGCGTAAGAGAAATATATAAAATTTTTTGAAATAACCTTTAGTTTTGAAATGTGGGTTACTAATGTAATCTTTATATGAAATTCTCTTTTAAATCAGCTAATTGAAATGAATACACATTATCTATTAACACATTGTGTTTTTTGTATTGTTTATTCCATATTCCGTTTAAATTGAACTTATTAAAATATTCTGACATTGACTTTGTAAATTAAAAATTTATTTAATATTATCTTTCCATTAAAAACTATAAGAGATATTGTTAATTTGCTTCAGGGTCAATTTATCGCCCCTTTATCCACCGTCTCAATGGATTGCCTAGGTGAGTGATTCATAAAAAATAAAAAATACTCGTATATTTGTAAACGTATTCAGGAATGCGTTAGAGCATATATGGAGCATATGGAGAATTTCTAGTTGTGGGGAATCCATGACCAGTAGTGAATTAGTCAGTAACATAGTCATTCCTTTAAGCGACATTCCATTTTGTGATATGTAAACTATAATAATGATAATATCTTGGGACATCTCCCCACACGGCCATCTGATTCCAAAGTAGGTACTAAGTGTTATGGTAACCAGACCGCTGATAAACTACATATATTATTTTACACCCCGACACAGAACAAATACTTGTGCTCATCACACAAATATT
>DVPR01001521.1:0-10754 GCA_018239345.1 Oxynetra stangelandi | reverse complement strand
TTACAAGCGGTACATTTAGAGCGGATCCAGATCTAACCGTAGTGGATCCTACTGCTCCGTTGTCATTATCTCCGGCGTCTCTGTTTCCTGGTACCTGGTGCATTATATCCTCATTGCTTGTGGCGAGATTTAATAATCTTGTATAATTCGTTTCACTAAGCAACATATGAGATCGCCGTCGAATGCAAACGTATATCATTTGTTATATGAAAAGTTCTGCTACATACATCTGCTACAAATACATATCATTATTTGGTGTGTAATAATGTTTATGGCCAGTAATCGTGTATGCAATATATATGCATGTGAGCATCAAAACATGTAAATCAACCTTCCTGAGACTAACCGATGTAAGCCGAGACGGATTGACCGGAGGTTAGATATCGTCAAAGTTTTAACAGACTAACCTAACCTAACCGATTAATGTCGCGTGTAATATGAAGCGACATCATACTAACCTGTGCCATTGTAAACAACAGACACCCGTCTCTTCAATATAATGCCGCGAAAAATCAATTTTGATAAATCCATTACGACTACACCTTTCAGATAGAAAAAAAGGATTAATCATAATTATTTCTAGCAAACTAATTAAATTTAATTTATATTCCCTCGGTCTAATATCGTTACATGATTGTCATAAAATATTATTGAAACACAACATCCATACTTTAAACAGCGTTTATCTACTACCTAATGGTACATTTGGACTACATCCAGCTTGCCGCATGCACCGGACGGTCCGCCAGATTAAACCCTCAGCTATGACGAGGAGCTCTGCGGGTATCAGAATATCAGGCTATTGACAGTCATTGTGATAAAGACTGCCTCACACAGAAGGACACAATCCACCGGTAAGGTACTTAAGATATTCAGTCAATAATTAAAATATTTATATAAATATGTATACGTTTATCAGTTGTCTTACTCCCATAGCACAAGCACTGTCTAGCAAAAGGATTAGGTTGTCGTTCATGGACGTGCCCCAAAACATTTGTTTATAAAATATTAATTAGAACACCATAAGTGGCTTATGTTTAATTATGTATTTTAGCTGTCTTACCAACGTAATCCTACTAAGACTGACGTCATTCAGCAACAGGATGTGTTCTAATATTCTGGTCACATAAGTCGTGACCCGCTTGACACAGTCCTCTAGGGGTCGTATTACAAATAATTTTAAATTGTATTTAGTTATGTTCTTAAACAATAGTATTTCACCAAGCGGAGTCAGTTTTATATGGGTAGCTAAATCGTTTCTGCTACAGACTGCGAAAGAGTGGAATACTCTGCCGTAATCTATTTACCGGTACATACAGCCTGGAATTATTCAAGTCAAGAGTGAATAGGCACTTTCTTGGCAAGCGTGCTTCATCTAAGGCTGCATCCCGCTTTCCATCAGGTGGGATAGCAGTCAAACGCGAGCCTATAGCTAAATAAAAAAATAAAAAACTTACAATTAAAGACAATATTATTTTGAGTGATAAGTGTCGGAGTAATATACAGGAAAAATGAGTGTCAAATAAAACATTTATCCAGCATATAATTTAGTAGCCGTTATATGTACATATTGATATTATTATTTTTTAGAAACGTTCTCACTGTATTATATGACACCTACAAAAGTTTATATTACTTATATATACTTCTTAAACGAAGTCGTTCGGAAACTAACAACAATACTGTAAACATTCGAAAGCAATCTTTTAATACCTATCGATATCAACAGACACAAACAAAAAACATTATTCAAAACATTCACGCTCACAAAAGTTAAAATTATCATTAAGATAGTAATCATAAAATGTTCAAATGATAACAAGTTCATCGACGAAAACGTTTAAAAAAAATAACACGACTACGATTTGTGTAAAACAATTATTATCATTAATCGACACGGCACTGAATACGATTCACGAGAAATGCGGCGTTGCCAATTTGTTGTTCGAATAACTTATGAATACGCGAATAATCGCCTAATACAATTATCAATTCAATAAATGTATAATATGTGGCACGTTAACTGCCTCAACAGAACTCCATTAAAATTATCCATTGGATAATTAACAAACAAACATCGGCATAATTTTAGAAGAACACTGCTGAAACAAAAGAATGTATACTGCATACTACTAGTAGATATTATATATATAATCCGTGATTGTTAATTACCATGCACAATACGCATAATTTACTGAACTCAACAATTACACAGTTAAAAGTATCAACACGGTCACATAAAAAAAAACGGTAAGTTGCAAAAATGGCGGACACAAGCTGTTCTATTTTAAAAGCGGAATTCTTTGTCAACGTCGCTGTTAGAATTTGAAATTCGGAAATGACCCTGATAAGTAAATGTTATGTAACAAGTTTGTTATAAATACATATAAAATTATATTTTATATATAAAAATATAATCGTGACAAAACTTCATCAATAAACAATGCAATATCTACTAGGCCAGAATATTTGAGTACCTGTAGCTTCATAAGGGAGTAATATTAGCATTGTTCACGCAATCATCTCGGAAACTAAACCTATAAAATGAGATAATATCATTAACTTCTGTACCTGCTGGCAGGATACATTTAGATTTAATAATAAATTATGTACTACAATTTTTAACCTAGACATTGAATGCAAAAATGTTGGCTGTCCACCAAGACACCGGCGCCAAGTTTACAGGTTAGTTTCCTTAAAAATTAGGTCACAGACTTTGAAAATTTTTCCCATTTTAAGATAACAGTTATTGTTGTATAAGTTTGGTGATACCTCTTGGAATGTAGTATACGTAATACATTGTTCTAATATTATCATATAAAGATGAGGGTTTATTCAGCTTTTAACTGTTATTTTAAAATTTGTGTATCTTAAATTGTTACTGTAAAATCTTCATAATTATTGTTTTGTCCTTCGTATTAAAATTATGAAATGTAGAAACATATCAGTTAACCGAATTGGGGTTAGAATTAATTTTATATTTTGTACTATTTATGCAATATGCAGTTGTTTGATTAACAGGCAATATTTTGGCTTGTTAACTTCCAAATAATACATACATTTGCATTTAAATATAAACATTCTAGTTTCGATGATTAGTTACAACTGGCTCATTTTTCATACGACTATAACTATTAGTAAATTAAAGCTAGTTTTAAAGCCATATAGAACGATCATTGCAGCTTTTCACACCAAAACAACAAATGAACTTGCGGTAACGCAGTGTTGTCAAGTTTAATATGTGACTTTTCATTTCGGGCAGTAAATTTTATACCACTAAAGTCAGGACAGAGGTGATATATATACCTATGCAAAGCATTAAACAAACACCAGTGTTTACTTATACAGTTTCTATGCATATTATATTAAAAGTCTATACATAGAATTATGAGTAATTATTATCGATGTAAATCAGAATATAAAACCTAATGAAGCATCGCCTTCCCGATCGGCAAATGAGAATGCTTTGCGTGCTCTTCGCTCTCGGTTATAATGAAAATAAAGTATATTATTTTAAAATACACCATTACTGAGTTATAAATTCAACGATTGTGTTGCACATAAAAGAAAACGGGAACGGTTGAATAAAAATTTTTACACTTTATATCCCAGACATCGCAGTATCAATACAATACAATCTTGTGTGTGCTACATATCGATTTCGACTTAAGACTCGCTTTATTCGCGTTCTCACACCTGACCTATAAAACTTATGGGAATAAACCATTTTACCTAAAGTAGAAAAAATATTCAAAACAGAATCTCAATACAATTTTAGATTGAAAGATTAATTACTGTATTGTTTATTAATAATAATAATATGTTATGCATTATTAATAAACATACATCACCTACCATAAAGGTAAAGGATAACATCGCGAAGGTTTTACTTAATATTGACTGCGGTCTTAACTTCTTTCACATTGAAATTTCTTACTACAAAAAAACCAACGGTTTTCTTTATATTTCCTAAAACATATTAATTCCACAAGGCTCTGCTCCTATTTTGTTATGTAATATTAATTATGATAACCACAATTAGGACATCGTTAAACGTTAATTTAATTCAAAATTATATTTTAAACACGCCAATTAAGTCAAAAATCATTCAATATAATTGATGGTATTCTCAACAATGATCAGTTAACAAAAACTTACCAATATAAAGTGAGACGTGTAAGGGTGACCACCCTATTTTAGGCTGTAAGGATATTATTGGAGAACAGAACGCTGTATACTGTGGAGTATTAAATACGCAGTATTGCGTATTCGTGTGGGTCGTTACAGCGGTAATATACGACGATATAAGCTAACACGCTAAACAAAGTTTTTGAATATATAGCGAAAATAGTCAATCGTATTAGCACTGGAAAACAAAATAGTAGAAAAATAGTAGAAAAGTATTGAAATGGAAACGAACATTAACATAAACGTTTTGAAATGCTCAATTCAATTTCAGAATAATTACCGCACTTGTTTCTAGGTACAATCGACAATGATTTCATATCACATCAATATGTAACATTACGTGAGTAAGACTTTACTATAGGTATGTTGCTTAATGTCCGTATGTCGCAGTGACAATTACACTCGGATCAAACGTATGCTCATAGCTACCATGCTATAAAAACCATTTGAACCCCATTCCTGGGTCTCGGCTATCAGCTTAAAGAGCAAATAGCTGAAAGGCCGCTCCAGCGGAGGAAATATCTTGAAAAGTCCCACATAACACACCGTTCGTACACAACTTGAGCTCAGCTCAAGCTGGTCTTGGTGTAGCGTAACGTATAACGTGACATTAAGGCGGAGGCACGCGCAGGCGGCCAGGTGCGCTGCGCAGTTAGCCGGCGAACGGCGAGCGAACACGCTGACCGGCTAGTTTTTAAACGCATATCATAGTTGTATAAGGATCGTATATCGAAATACTATTGAAAGTACGATACTATAGTGATTATAAAATAAATTATAGTAATAGTCATTGAAATAGTTGTTTTTTTTACACTATTTTATTTACGTAATTTATACATCAAAGGTATCACACTTCCAATAACATTATTCGTAAGTATTACAAATTAATTAGTAGAGTTCATTCCGAACAAGTAATTTGAATTTTTTTTATTGTAATTCTATATAATTTCAAGTAGAAGCTTCATAAAACACACATAAAAAAAAAACCCTCCAATTTTCCGCATCAAATATTGCGAACATTTGGCAAAGAACATAAAGCTGTATTACCCAAAACAAAACCAAATATCAAAATATACATTCCGAGTTTTGTGTAATGACATAGTCCAATGTTAAATTTAACTTCCATTAGCGAAATCTTCTTATACAAGTATAAAATAACGATACAAATCTTCCAAGGTCCTGTGGGAATTGTGACAAATTGAGGCTTGTAACAAAAATACAAACATGGAAGCGGGAACATTAAACGTAGATTCAGATTATTAAAACATGTGCGCTCCGATAAATGAGGGCAAGTGCCGTGTGGAGCATCCACAGCGATGTGGTACTTACTGGCCTGTTGTAAACGCTGTTTAGTCGAATAATACTAAGCCCTATCCTGGATGGGTGTTTGCTGCTAACTTTAAATTATAAGAATTTTCATATTGTGTAACGCTATAGCACTGATTTAGAACTTAATCACACAATCCGGAGCTCCTGGGTTCAAATCTCGACGCGTACGTCTTTATTTTTTTAAAGAAGGAATTTAACCATAATAAAAAGTTCTACTTTTTAAATACTGTGTATTCTACAGGAAACGATAAATTTTTTTTTATATTTCTCTTACATATATTGCGGTTCGCGTGAAATTAATTCAACGTTAAAACGGTTTTTCAGGAAGAACAAGTACGGTACACTACTCACATGATTAATTTTTTTCGACGTATGAATATTATTTGCACACAAATTTGCGGACATTATTATGAATGTTAATTATAACAGTAATTAATAACTAGGCAGTAACAGTTTTTTATGAACACATTAACACTATATAAATTAATACTATACAGGTTGGATAGGATAGAGATATTTGGCACCCGGTGCTCTCTGCCTACCCCGCTGGGGACGTGGCGTGACTGTATTATTATTATAATTATACTATGTAATACAAATGTAAAAGTAATTCTGGTTTAAAGTTCAAGGTGACGCATTGTTAGATAGACACGGTACGGAGGCACCATATACACCACCCAAAAACAGAATAGTGTAACTTAATTCAACATTTTGATCATAGCACCTGAAACCTTTTAATCATTTAACTCAATAAGGATCACTCTTATGCTGAATGGGATGCATAAAAAAAATATTGATTTTTAATTTCACTGATGATCAGCAAGAGTCTTAGTAATAACAATTTTGATCAATAACGAAAGAAGGATTGGACCGTATCAAACATTGAATACAATCTTGGAATCAAATATTGTGCGCAAAAATCGGCATAATTCCTTGCAAAACAATTATTTATTTAGGTTATTCAGAATAAAATAAAGGACCTTTTAAATTCAGTACATCGCCTTGACAGCGGAATGCGTCAAATTCCTTGGGTCCGTGTATAACGGAAAAAAATGATATTTTATTCAAAGCATACTGAGAAATTCATATAGAGATAAGACTAGAAATGTATTGATTTATATGAAACATTTCACGGGAGCTTGTTAGATATTTTAAAATATTCCACGCTTCCCGCTGAGCTGTATATTTTATGACATAACAATTTTGGTCATGGTAGTAGTTTTTCTAAAATCAAGATCGAATTTTATAACACTAATATTTCTGAAATATTACGAGTATTATAAAAAAGGATATTAGATATCGCTAACAAGTTATTATTAATATTTTATAATAATAGTTATAATAATTTAAGTAATAATAAATTAATGAAGCAAAGAGAATGGTTCAAATAAAATAATGTAAAGTACATACAAGTCTCGTAATTTAATAAATTCAATATTTTAATTTGATTTTTTTTGCTGCTATAAGTATAAATCACAGTCGTAAAATTACTTTTAAAATGGTTGTAAACAAATTCTAAAAGAATTCACATAATTTTGGATCAAACTCTCAGCATTTGAGGTACTAAACCCCATGATCACCACGTCCACACTGAGCATAGTTCCCCCTGCATGAGCGTCATCGCTCCCTCTCCGTGGCGCCGAATCCAATATCCGCTTGCAGATACTTAAACATACCAATTTCTGGGTTTTCTGTCATCACAAACGGCACATACCCATGATATCATAGTAAAAAAATGAATAGAAATCATAAAAAAAGATTTTCACTGTGTTATGCGAAACTTATATGAAACCGTCTATATTTCAAAATTATTCCAATACTCTAAATGGATATATAACAACGAATATGTACCAACGAACGACGGCTATGTCTTGCTATAAATTATGCATTGGAAATTTCTAACGCGATTGCGTATTGCATCAAATAAATTCTAATTTGTAATTGTGTCTTCAAAGTCAATGATTTAATTACGTAATTATGTCTTGAATGATCACCTTGAAATCATCATTTATTAGCAACGGTAATTCAGTATAACTGGTATAACGGCAATACAGAATGTGACCGATAATTATCGCGGCGATTAAAGCAGTTACGATGATACACGTAACGTTATATCCTAAATAAATATTTCTTTTTGCAAGGACAGAGACGTATGGCACTCCGTGCTCTCTGCCTACCCCGCTAGGGACCTGGCGTGAGGTTTGTTTGTTTGTTTTTAAATATTTCACAATGTAAATACTATTACTGTTTGTTAAAATTTGCCTTGTTTACGGACTTCGGAACTATGATAAGTTATTGTACTACGGGATATGGTTCCTTCTTCGAGTCTCTTTCATCTTCGTCTCCATTTCTACATTCGGTCGGCTAGTATCTCCCTACACGTTCGAATTCGTCAACAGGTCATAGCGATAATACCAGATTCAAATTATTTTTGCCGGGCATTTTTATTACACTCACAATCCCCGAGTACGGAGCCATATGACATTTTAGCTTTATCATATAGCTTGAGCCTTGTACTACATGTTACTAAAGACTATTATTTACTTAATGAAACCATATCGAACGGCGAAAAATTCCGTGGCAATTATTTGGGTTGCCATGCGAATAAAGGCGGCAGACACCAACAAGTCGGACGATAAAAAATTAAGTGCTCGACCGTTGCAGTGATGTTCCTCACTTGATGTCACTGTCCAAAGTGTTGGGCGCGTCCATATTTTAAACGAAACACTTGTTCAAACAACATTAACAGAACGTAAGGACCGACATCAGATAATTTAGGCCTGTTTACATTGAACGTTTCGAAGTTATTAGCGTAAATGGACACATTATAGGGTTTACACTTATACATATTGTTGCCATGTCGGTAATGAATTCATTACAACATTATAAAATAACAAAGTACGGCTAAACGCCGAGAATCATTAAAGTATTATTAAAGAGATGATTGCTCGTTAGTACGATTGTGATAATATAACATAACAAGGCCTCGTAGCTCCGTGGCATCGAATGATTTAAATAACTGATCAAACAAAACCTTTAATTGCTATCGATATTATAGGCATAGCTAGTCCTGTCCAGGTCACCGAATCGTCTGATCTTCTTGTGGGGTTGCGTTTTATCTCTAATCAATGTTAGAAATTCAGTTGTATTATTTTTTCAACATTGCAAATACCAAAAAGCAAAACCGCTAACTACTATGATTTGCCTACTACTTCGTATGGACATTTACAATGTCAGAACGAGTTATATAAGTCGCCTGCGCAAAAAGAGCGCTGTAATCAATAAAACCACAGCTACTGGCTTCAGTCATTGTAATTAACTAAAACTACATTTATTTAATACGGTGTGGTATTTCAGATTTATGAACCTACCTAATATGCACGTTAAATAAATTGAAAAAAATTAAGTGAATAAATTTTTGCTTCATTCCCATGAACTCTTCATCTTTCATAAATTCGTTCCAAATATTTATTCACTTTCTTTCTTTGTTTTTAGATAGTCATTATTTTGTTATCATTAATTCAATCAATCAAATTCATGTGAAATGCAAAATAAATTCGTCATGTATGTATATTGTAGTAACACAGTAAATAAAAATATTTATAAAATTTTAACAAATGCATTGACAAGATATAATTTGTCTTGAATGCTTAATGAATCGAGGGTTTATCTTCGGAGGATGATGTCAGATATATAGTACACGAAGACATATGCGCTCCGTCTGGTACTTAAAAGATGACACACAAGGCCAGAACAAAGTTAAAGGTTCGAAACGTACACTTCAAAATTTAAATATATTTCATATAAATAGCGTCGAATCGACTTGAGTTAAATAAATATTTACTCACAATATTCAAAAATAATAAGACATTTGTGGCTCTATCTACAATTTAATTGTGTCTTGGAGAGTTTAACAATATTCAAATTAACTTACAATATGACTCATTTCCAAGTAATAACCATAAATTATTATAATAGTTGCCTAGTATTGTAGCCATACATTGTTTTTTAGATATCATGCGAGTAAATTTCAAAGCACGTAGACAGTAATAACTACTCTGTAAAAATTACTTGGTAAATTTTATTAAAATTACATAGTACAGGTAGGTACAATGTATTTAAAAGATTTACGTAGAATAATGATTTATTTCTTAGTTTTCGTAGAATATTTACATAACGGCGAAAAGGAAAAAATTTAAGCCCTATTTTTTTTAAAGAGAAATACTTTTTTTTGGTAAAAACAGAAACTATTTCATACGCTACCACTCACCGGATTTTCTCTTTTCATTCACGAGAACCAGCGACTTGGTCCTCTTGACTCTCAGAGACCGTCTCCTTATGGACCTCATTAGGGCTTCCGGCATTCTTGAGAACCTCGGAGAGTCCACTCTCTTTTCAGGCATGAAGAAATTCTTTACAGCCAACATTTCGGCAGTCTACAAGCTAGCCGGAGAACAAGATTTTACGAGATCACAAATCCATTGTAGATACGCGTTCACCGAGTGTTTTTATATGATTTCACAATCACTTGCGGCTAACAAATCATATTGGAAACCGATTACACTGTTACGAATGTTACTTCCGAACCCATTTAAATCGTTCGACTCGTATCGTATCGACGACGCTATCCCACTAATGAAGGTCAGTTAGGCAGCTGATTAATCACTTCTATAAACCGAATCAACGTCAAATTCGTCACCACCGATTTCCGCCGCGATCGCCACACGAATATTGTTTGACTCTTCGAATGACACAGTATTATTGTTTCGACTGCATCGATATTCAGCGCACGACAATAAAGTTTTATCCTGGCACCATATTTGGCGTGGATGTGCTTCGACTTCTAGGAGTTGTTCGATATAAAGTCGATCGACTGCATATCTCACGGTGCCCGCAACCGCACGTCCTTCGTCGGCAGCGACGAACGGCTTACTGACTGACTTGACTCCGCGAGTTATCGTCGAAACGAGGGGTGCACCACCTCACCTGGCGTAGCGAACTAGCGAATTTTTATCTCTCTTATCAGAATTTACTTATTCTGTGCAGTGTTCGGAGGTCGACTGGATTTACCGTTGGTCCGTGAAACAAGGCTGGAGGTTTTACTGCGGTAGTGTTTACGAGATAAAATAAACTACGCGGCCACGGCTATACAAACCTTCCCTTTTATTTTAAATGTAATTTGAAATATATTTTTTAAATTTTATAACCCTACTTTTGAATGTTTTATTAAAAATCTT
>DVPR01001520.1:0-10755 GCA_018239345.1 Oxynetra stangelandi | reverse complement strand
ATTATTTTGCAACCATTTTACAGCGCGCAACACAAACAAGTCCTAAGTAGGTTTAGTCGAATAAATAGTTGGGACTTAGGAGGAGATAGGAGGTGCGGTGTGAAGATAACGAGGCCAGGCTCCAGTTGTCGGGCGGCCCCGTCGCGGATGCCGTGACGTCAGCCGGCTCCGGGCGCGGACGTCCAAAAACGCATGCGTTCTCCGATACACCCTTCGCTTACCCCGCAAGCGCCCGCCACTCCTCCGGCGGCTTGCACCACCTTCGCTCGCTCGCCCGCCGCAACTTTAGACTCCCCGCGCCGATTCTCCCGAGTAAAACTTTCTGCGATTAACGTGCGTGGTCCCCCCAATGCAATGGACGTGAACAGATGAACGGTTTCAGTGACGTTGCCGCGAGGTAAACACCCGGTGTACATTAAAAAGTTGGATGCAATAGTTCAGGTAAGATTTGAAAAGATTTTCCGGTCGGTTTTAAATTGAAATAATTATGTTAGTACGAGTTCGATTTTTTAATAGATTTTTTTCAATTTTTTCCCCTAAAGAAATACGTCTGAGCAGTTAAATATATATATTAACAGTTAATATAGAAGTAACAGGGTAGTGGGGGTGGATGTTTAAAGTTGCGGACTAAATGTCGCGCTTAAAAACGTCAGTGATGTCCGTCTTTCTAGAGATAAACATGTTGTCCACACAAACAAGTGATATGGTCAAAAGTGGTATGCATTGAGTGGAATGATTGCGTAACTGCCTGCGCCGAGTTCAAATTCCTTGAATCGTTCTAAGTACCTCTACAATTCATAACTATTACACGAAAATGGACGAGCATCGTTAGCATATTATGTATAAAAAATTACGTACAATTTGCGTAATTACATCAAAAATGAATAATAAATTAACATATTCTTAATACAAATTAACACGAAGCAATTAAGTATTCTATTTCTGTTCAATCTTAAGCATAAATTAAATAGCATAGGTGTTACGAGTGGCAATTTTCTAACTTAATCACGAGTAACTTCGTGTTTGCACAATTAAGTTATCTCTGTAAGAGGATTACGTCATTTATGCCATATTTTGGCAGAGTCAAAAAAGCGACGGGAGTATGAAACATTTACTCAACAAATAACTTTCTTATGAATCTTCGTGGGAAGGGCCGAAGTACTTTTACGATGAGCCCTTTTAGATTACACAGAGACGTGTATATTTCGTTGTGTTTCTTTTTTATATTTGTGTTTGCAACGAAATTTATCTATTCTCGTTGAAAGCGTACCAGGCGGACATTTTTGCCTTTACACGATGTTCCCAATGTAGATCTCAAGATTAGCCCTTTAACGTTGAAATTTCGGCTCAATGGGATGGAAATTGTGGCAGTTGGAGGGCTGTGATGGATGAACGGATGGAGGGCGGACTCTGCGGATTTATCCAAGTGATCGCTCTTTGGTGCTCGACGCATTACCATTCCGAATGGGTTGCTCGGATTGTCATTTTCGCTAATGGTTTAATTCACATACATACATACTAATGTGCCTATGTATACGATGTCGATCGGCAAAATAATATGCTAGGATTACACAAGTTTTATCAATTCTCAACTTTTGTTGAAAAATATGTGATTAATGTTGAAAATTGTTGAAAAACATCATAATTAATTAGTCTCCCAGCAACGTCTCCGATTGAAGAGATAAAAGTCTGGTCAATAAATTAAATGACAATGAAACCGTTATAGGCATATGGGCAGTCAAACAGGCGTATAAAAAGTCCGTATAGATATATTGTACATATGTATGTATGAAACATTGACACGGAATCATTTTTTCTCTTATACAATCATATAGACATTTGGAAGTCTTTTACAGTTTTATAAATATGGTTCATATTCAAACAAAGTCACAGCTTATCGGATATACATACGTATGGGTTTTATGGATAAAGTAAATTCCTAACGCAAGGGAGCCGGTGTCGTGAGAATAAAGATACAACACATTTTTTTTATTAAACTCCATATTTGTAACCCTACAAAATATAATTAGTTAATTTTTCGCAAAAGAAGCTTAATGAAAATTATATAAAAATATCTATACATATAAAAGTAATGTATTTAACTTGACCGAACGTTTTTAAATTCTAAAGCCTTCTTAGAATGCAGTGTGTAAATTTTGTTCCTAATGGTACAAATGTCTGATCACATGCTTCGTGTGAATGAGACTTTTTCGACACTAACATACTTGGCTTATCTATTACAATGAACAACGTAGTTCGTAGAAGTGTTATTTTTTTAATAACTACCTCCGTCTTATTGATTTTGCTGGCACGGTCATATTCTAGTATGACTGTACGAGTAGTATGAACTTTTGTTTACGGAGAATACGCTCTACCATTCTTGTTATTTTGGGTGCTTTTGGTCAGAATGCATAATAGGTTATGCTATGCGCACTAATAGTTAACATCTCTACTATCGTCTTGTTAATGCACTCTGTTTTGATTACCAGAGCCTAAACCATGAATGAGATTAAGGGCATTTGACGAAGTATTATCCATGGTAGATCTGTCCATTCTACCAGAAGTTCTTCGGTCACTTTTTGTCGAAATTGCTTCAATCTAAGCATTACACGACCCTCGGGACTAAAATCCAGCTGTCAGTAACACTTTGGTGGTCTCCGGCTTTAGTTTATGTCTTGTCTGCCAACGTTAGGGTACGAAACAACGATATTGCCAAGAGGACTATACTTTCCATGATATTATTTACTTAATCTCTTATTCTAATTTTGCGCTACTCAATTTAATTTAATTGAGCTTATATAACAAAATTACCTTTCTTCATAACAAAATGTAGTTTAAGCGGTGTACAGAATGATATGGATGTTTTATGAAATTACGATATTAACTAATATAGTTAATAGAGTACATTGCCCTATGCGTGCCGTATAGCTTCAGGCTTGCCGAAGCCATTCTTAATACTATTCATAACGTTTAATGTTATACGAGTTATGAAACTATTAATATTTGTAAGTAATAGCGGTGGTGCTAGGTAGGACAGAGCGGTGGAATTAGAAATATAAATATAATCGAACCAATTTGAATGGTTTTATGCATATACTACAAGCACAGAATATCTTTACAGACCACAAACAAAAGATCGTTTTGAATATCAATTTTGCAGAACCATTGGCATATTTGCTTATGGAAAGTTGATAGTTATTCGAAAAATACAATAACTCATACAATATGTATGAGATGTTGTCAACAAGAATTGAGCTTGTATTGAAATTTTTCATCGGCCCAAAGTGAAATTGAAATTTTTCATCGGCCCAAAGTGAAATCGAAATAAAGTGTAAGGATTTACTCACGTTTCTGTTGTTTGCATCGTTGCTTATACCACACGACGATTCCTTAGATTACAGAGCTATCCTGGTAAATACTTCGCACGAAAATACAATTATTTCGATATAACTTTTTTTAGAGTATATTTTAATGTACGAAATGATCAGGTTTATCGTGTCTTGAAATTGTTTTCTAACGTACATATTACGCGCTTAGAAGAATGTAATGGCAGCTCTTGAATAACACAATGCCTGCTTGACTTCCTACGAGCTAGTATAATAATTAATTAGGCTCAAAGGTTAAGAGTATGTTCATCGTATATTAAGTCAATGCTCACATATCCACTAATACAGACCAGATATATGCTCGGTTGGTCAAAATAAATTGTTAGCCAGAGCTAACACTCGAAGTGAATTTCGCACGGCTTTAGGAGCCCACAGTTAATTATAGCCCCCCAATTATCAAGATCGATGGGACCGACAAGATTGATGACGACTTGAAGCCAGCTTTTAAATTCCGAAATAGGGTTTGCGTAACATAAGACATGTACTGAAAACGGTGTAGGCTATTTCTCTTTTTTTTTAAAGATTGTGCAAGGTAAAATTGGGCGTTAGGGATAGCCACCCGAAAATCTGTTAGGATACAGGCCATAAATTGTGCAAATACTGTACGTTGTGATCACAGACTGATAAAAATGTACGGTATACGACGGATAAATGGCGATCTTCTAATCGCACCAAATCAGATTAAACACGCGGGCTTGATGTATATATATACTTTTTTGTGGCACTGAAACTAAGCCCCAATATCGCTCTCAGTGTAAAAGTACGCTAAGCTACAAATAGGGACTAAGCAATTCGGATTAATCTTGAGGGTTAGCAAATTATGTAATCTAATAGGATTGCTATCCTTTTAGTCTGTGCTAAAACTGTACTTATATGAGGATTTGTCGTGCATATCTAAGGTGATATATCTCGATTTTGAAAAGGATGAATATCTGATTGATGAGTAAAGGTCTTTTAGTATTGTTAAATTGTTTTTTGGATGTTTTTGTCAAGACGACTCAGGGGATTCTTCGGGACGGTTATTTTTCAGTCCGCTTTATAGATTCGTTGTTGGACATAAGTCTACTATCAGAATAAGAAGGCTATAGCTTACCAAAATTCTTGCCAAGTGTGACTTGGTAGACTTCACTAACCATGGGTTCTAAGACATCCAAAATAACTCGTGCTGTTGTTTTCAATATAAAAGGTAATGCTTAGTTTTTCAAACGCTCAAAGCTGTTAGTGAATGACGTAAACTCAAACCTCCGACTTTATTAAAATACTGAACTCTAAACCAATAGGCTATAGCTATTTCGGTAGGAGAAACGAGTTTGATAGGGATTTCAAACTATGCGAGTTCCAGAAATATTTAATCTGCCGTTCAATATAGACTGACTTGTGGACTGAGAGCTTCAAGTCAAGACTAATAAGTCATTTTGATCGGAAATAATTTTATTCTTATGTATCAAATTAATTAAACTTAATTTAGTCATATATGTATATTATACTTCTATGAGAACATAATAATTGAATGTGTATTTGAATATAAGTGTATTAACAATGTGTTTATAATTTATATTTGCATGTTGGTACAAGACAAAGTATAAGTTTTATGGCAAATAAACACGAATTTGAATATCACGTTGAGCTATGGGCCACAAGGGCGTTATAGTGTTCATATACCTATTTCAGTGACATACATCGCTAGCAAACTTTTAAACAATATCCATAGTTGAATCAGAAGGTTCTGGACACATTTTACTGTTCGTACTATTGAAAAAAACAAATATGTTGTAATATTACTACTTTTCGATTTAAAAATACAATGTCTGATTCATTATTGTGTCGATATTCTGTTGTTAGTAGAAAAAGCTATTAGTGTGTATCCGAAGTGAGCGCGCTATGGTCTCATTGCAATTGTTGTATAGAAATGGAATGACATGCAAGTCAACAAGTCATTGTGTTCGCGAATAATGTTGTGCAGTTGAAATGAAAAATCTATGCTTCGAGTTCATGATGACTCTTATAACTTTGGGTAGTAAATTGCATATATGATAAAAGTTTGTAAAAAAGTAAAATATTATACTATTGAAACAATTGTATGTGGTTTCGATTTGTTTGTGCGTTTCGATATACGGCTGTGAAATCTACAAGAAAAAGACGGACAAAAGGCGAAATTAAAATCTTGTCCTCCTATTGAAACTCGCAAACTATTTGACAAGGGACGGCATGTGGCTATGTCGACAAATGGGGACCAACTATCAAAGCGTAATCATTTTTCCATCAGTTCCGTGTTTTTTTTATTATAAAGGTTACATAAAGTAGAGTACATACTCTCTTTTGTATAAAGATAGTTGGAAGGGTCCAATCAACAAAGCTTATTTTTTATATCAAGCAAGAAACAGTTGGGGGCGATTTTCACTCGTTGCATTTGTGTTGCAGGATGGATATAATGGGAAACCATACTCAATTAGTTTTTAGTCTTCCTTTATTTAATAATAAAGGAAATATATTTAGTGTTACACCAAGAAAAAAAACTAATGTTCATCCCCCAACTATATGTGTTCTGGGTAGGAATTAAACCCACAATCCCCATTCTGCAGTCAGGTTCACTAACCACTAGATCATGGGATCAGTCGATAAATTATTTTATTAATAAATGATTTCTTATTCTTATTTTTAATATATATTTAATTATTAAACAGATTATTATCTTTTAGATATAATTTAAGTATTTTTTTATATATATAATAAGATATTTCTCGACTTAGAAATATACTTTGCGAAAATCTTGTGCAGCTACAAGCATTACGAGCTGTTTTAAAGCTGAATTGTCTCTGTTGTGTTGCGGATAAAATAAACGCGGCAAATATCCGTGGCTCTTTTAACGTGAACGGCAAGGCGAGCACCCCGGTAGCTAACGTGACGAGGACGTCTACTAATTAATACAAACCCGGCTTGTTATTTTCAAGTATTTCATTTTGACCTACATATTTATTAACTCTTATATAAGCATACCATACGTGTTTTGAGACCTTCTTTATATACCTACATAATACAGCAGATTTATTGCGTTAGTATTATTACCTTGCACGAACCATACAAACACATACATATGTACATATACAAATATAAGTGCGTATGTTTGTGGGACTGTTAGATATAAAGGTTCTATAATTTTTCATGTGCACATATTTTACTTTCGTTAATTTTCACCCTTCAGACCGAAACACAGATCGTTATAAGAACAATTGCTTAGCGGCAGAAATAGGTGTAGCGGTGGAACTTCCCCGGGTCAATCGCATACAGGTTTTACCATTTACCGATATGAGTTTACTTATTGCTTCCCTACGCTCGTATGATTATAATGTGCAATCACCGTACCCTTGTGAAAGTTCAATATTCATTTTATCCACCGTAAAATGCTCCATGATACTTACTCGTAGATTCGGTAATAAATTTATAAACACAATTGATGTAAGCAGAACATTTGCAAAAAAAATACTAAGACAAAACACAATAGGCACGTGGAAGAGATAATAGAAAACAGGTTAATGGGAAACAAGATCCGACAATTTGTGGACTGTATTTGTCAGAAACAAGGTCTGCGAATTGTCGGACATCGTTTCAAATGCGACAGCGTACAATGGCCGAAAAAGCGACGAGTGATAACCAATTAATCAAACTCGCCCTGTTATTTTTCAATTTCCTTCTCAAATGTACAAGTATTTTCCGCAATGAAAAGGATTGTTAAGCTTCACTTAGCTAGGCGTTAGTATAAAAATGTAAATATTTGGTTCTTTCTGAATTCTCTTATTTGTAAATAACATCTTTTATTTTCTCTTAACAATTTTAATCAAAAAATGTATTACATCCGAACAATATATATAGAATAGCCACTGACCAGATACATTTTACACATAGATTTAATAAAACTTGCAAAAGCGCTGATAAATATCGATAAAAAATCGTGTGAAGCTCAGCACGCCTCTCCGGTAGGGATAAAAATAGCTGGGCCGGGAAACGGAGAGGGAAAACAACTGAATAATAAAACTATGTTAGTTCTTCAGTAGAACTCCCGACAGCACGTCGTCTGTACTAAGTAAACAAATCATACTCTTTTGTTGCAGCTTTGACAATTCATAAAAGGATAAAATATTTTTTTGTTGTCAAGGCAAGAAATAAAAATACAAGGAAATGAAACTTTCGTGCAAAGCCCTGTTCGTAGATTAAAACTATTTCTAGGGATAAAAAGGGAAAAAAAGACGTTAAAATATGTAGATTTTCAATTTTGTTCCGTCTTTATTCTTGTATTTTATGTAATTTTCAGGAAGTTAAAAAATTACTTTATAGAGGAACTCATATTATTCTTATTATTGTTACATTGAAAGCGTTACTTTGAATCATATCTTGCTAAAAGCCCACGGGAATCTGCATTTAATACTCCCATTCCCGTCCCTCAGTAGAATAGGATTATATTGAGCGACGTTCGATGTTCCAGGCGTCTTTTCACTCCACTCTATTATTTTAGCTGAATCTCTACTTTACGCTTGTACGTAGTTCCTCGGTTTTAGAACACTCGATAGCCATTTTGCTAATGTACTCTCGAGGTCACAAAATGGTTTCTGGCTTGTAATTTGGAGACAAAGAAATGTTAGCTGTTTGTTTATTTTAATTATGGGTTGTGTCTAAATGGTCTAATGTCACATTTTAGTATCATTTTTTATTTAATCGATGTTAATCTAAAAGCATTTTTCACACCATAGTTCATATAAATTTGTTTATAACATAAATAAACTACCAAATGTTGACAGAAGTGATGAAATTTCCTGTCAGTCACACAAAAAATACTTATTTGCCACGAGATCGGATTTCCTTACCTTTAAAGCTTTTTGTTATTCATCCGGCTAATTTACCGGCGCCATCATAATTTAGTCACAGCCTCTGGCACCCGCTGAATAGGACGTTTGAATTACCCACACTCGTTACCTTATTAATTTCGTTTCATAAAATATATGTATGTAATTGTAGTCTTATACGGTTTTATCTCAAAGTCTTATTTAATTCGTAAGAAATATACACATTTCTGACGCTTATTAGCTTGCAGAAACACAAGCTTACAGATTTATGTCAATAAGCCATTGTTTCATTGACACTGTTTGGTTGTGAAGGATGTAGTAGGGAGATGAATTGTAACATGTTATGTAACTTGACTTCGTGTTACGTTAGGTAACTGTGACCTCAGTCATTATTATACTTGTGAGGTTGTTTCTGAACCTTTTTGGGATTGGATACAATGCTATGTGCGCGGGGTGCAGTGATCACATCAGAGGCGTGAGCCTGTTTTGTTTTTTCATAAATGTTTAAAACCAGCCATTCAACATTTTTAGAAGGCAAATGGCATAAATGTTTTACTTTGAATATCCCATACGTTTAAGTCAATGTATAGACCGGTAAAAAACTCTTGAAGGTAAGAGTATTATGCTACCATGCAGATTATTGCCAAGTCTGTTTAATAAAGTATGACGCTGCTACTGGGCGGTTATCAAATTACGGGTTACAAGACTACGGGACACAATTCTCCAGCAGAAAATTTCAAAACAATAGTGACGGGACGCCATTTAGCTCGCTCATTTTCTCGACAATAAGGGATTTTACAACCAATTTACTACTACCACACAGTCTTTTGTCCAAATAATATTCAGTTTAGCGAACTGTCATTTCTCTATTGTCAAGAATCGATTGGAGATAAAGAGTGCAGCATGAAATTCTAATTGACTGTCCGCTGTCTGGACCAGGGAGTTATTGGATAGCTTCGGGACGTTTTTAAGGAATATGTGTGATAGAAGTGGCCGCATTAAAATTGTTAGTCGTTTTCTGCTTGACCGTAAAAAACATTAAAGAGCCGAGAGAAACATTTTATGATGTTGTGCCGACACAGATGTCGCATAGCGTTTCATCGTGTTCGGTGAGCGGGGAATAGCCATAGCTGTGTGAATATGTCGCCGGATTTGAATTCCAATTCAAATTCAAATTGTGTATCTTCGCAGGGACCGCTGATTTCTTTTGTCAGTTTGATTTTTTGATATACGCTCTTTGCGAGTAGTCATCAATTTTCGTAGTGCGCTTTTTATTCAAACAATTTTTTTATGAGTTATTCAATATGTTGATACGAGCAAGGATTGACTAGCTGTTTACACTACTGCTTCCTGCTTGGGAGGCCGGGCGCTTGAGATCAGGCACGTCCTTATGACTATACTAAGTCATTTGTGTTTTTAATATTAAATACAGTTTGAATATTAAAAACAATTCAGTCTACGCACTCTAACTTAAAACACGGTTTCTGTGTATCGGTTACTTGGATAGCTCTCCGACCAAAGCTAAAATTGTTAACTGCATTCTGGTTTCCGAGACGTCTTAAGAGTATTAGGATATTATCAACTGAGCCGGACTCAGACACCCCTCACGATAATATGGCATCTTTTAATCTAGGTCAGGGAAGCTAGAAAGAAAAAAACAAAATAAAAAAGATACCAAGAGTGCGGGCGTTTTAATTAAGATCGTTAGTCAGTTTTCACTTTAGTCTATTAGCCTTTAATCTAAACAGCTTACTTTGATTGAATATTATTTTTCATTGAATTCAATTCAATCACCTGATAATCATAATAAGTGATTTGCCAAATATTTCATATTTTAAAATTACGTTTAACGTTTATGTAAACAAATGTGGTTACTTAAAATTACTTATTTAAATTAGCAATTGCAGAAATATATATCATTTTAAAAATAGATTTATGTACCTTAAATATAAGCGGAACGTTTCAAATTAAATTCTTTTTACAGGCCAATTTACATATTGAAACATACATATAATCACGAAATATTATTCAAGCACGAGGCATGAATATTAAAAATAATTCGAACGGTCCCTCGAGCAGCGTCAAATGTTAATAGAATTCGAAAACCTGAATTTGAACAAGATTGCATAATTGGCTTTAGCTCTAGACAATATCGGGATATGGTTAAGAAGATATTGTTTTTTCTCCGAAGTCATTTCAGGTTCATTAAATATTTGTTAATCACAATGACATAACGATATTGTTAGAAGGACTACATGTATACATTGTATATATATATATATATATATAATGTTTTATTTTAAGTAACATTAATGATAATATAATGATGCTTCGATGGTTCGGGCATCTAGAGAGAAAGGATGATGATAGAATGACGAAGAGGATATACAACGCGAGTGTTGATGGACGTAGGTGTCGAGGGAGGCCAAGACTATCCTATCTCGACCAAATAGGAAGTCAAGAGCCTCCGAAACCGGCGTGTATGTATGAAGAGACTGATGAATGTAGACGAAGCACGTCAGGTTTGCAAG
>DVPR01001519.1:0-10758 GCA_018239345.1 Oxynetra stangelandi | reverse complement strand
GCTTAGCAGTGGGTATAATGTTTTATTTATTAAGCCCCATGGTTCATATGAGTCAATTATTATATGAATTAGGACTTCAATCAAATGATCTGTATTCAGTTGTAAAAAAATAAAACCACGAAGAAAATGGTGTAATAATAAAACCGTTGAGGCGAAGTTTTAAAATGAAACGTCATTTGTCAAAAGCTCCCGTTATTAAATGAACTCGAGCAGCGAAGACCATGTTGTTTCTCTAAAAACATGTCGTGCCGCATCGCGGCTCAGTGTAAGAAATAAAAAGACGAGCTGGTACTAGCACGATCCATCAAGCATAATGTTAAAGACGCCTTCAACCGCAATCGTGACGAATACGTGCCAGACTTGTGAATATAAAAACGCCACACGGTCCGCTAGAGTTCGTTCAACTCGGTGATTTGTCGCAAAAGCATCCAACTACCCATCTACTATAAAGATGTGGCCTTAATTTAGGTCCTATTACTCTAAATCACAAGACCATATTCTCTGCTTCATTGTGTTAAACGAAACTATGCTTAGGAGCTGCAGCGATGGGACTAACAGCTTCGTTCTCTTAATTACCATGCCCTGCTGGGCAAATAGAAAAAGTCCAAGTAAAATAGTGGCTGCCTCCTTTTGTGTCTTGAAACCATCTTCTTTTATTTCTCTTTTTTTATTACGGACCACAAAATACGATAGATTAAAATACCGATGGGTCTTGATTATATCATTGTCTAGTCTGTTATAATTTCTTTGTCTTTCAATGATTCTATTTTATTTCACTGATCAATATTTTCTCAATATGCTTTACAACCCTGGTCACAGTGTTTCGTTTACATTCTTTCTGTGTTTCATTATGGTTATTCGGAAATGAATTGAAATTTTTTTCAAGGCAACATTTGGACCCTTTTTATTACATTACCGTAGATAACGCCCGTTATAATAGTTTCTTTTGCTATGTTTTTCTTTCTTATCCCATTTTATTACAGCAATTTTTCCTTAATCGCATTCTCTACATTTGTGTTTACAAATGTAAAAATATATGAGTATTTTGCATCGTTGTCATTTCTTTACCATACTATACGATTTACATGCTACAAGGCAAATAGAACTTTATTTGTAACATATTGTACGTTATACCTGTGGCATTAGTGTCGACATAATCGATTTGAATTTACTAATATGATTAAGATTATTCATTTTAATATCATGTTTAAGTGTTAACAGCGCCAATTTTGTTTGAGTCATGTTTAAAATTACGTTCTACCCAATATTCACATCCCAAACACAATTTGTCCGTGACAAATGAGCTGTCATCTAAATCAAGCATAATAGCAGACTCTAATTTTATGCATTGATTTATTTAAAACGGTTCTAAATAATTATTTCTGAGCATCGACACCATTATTTTAACCATTGTTTAAGCGCGCTGCTGAAATATGAGCCGACATGGTCGAGCGGATAGTTGATTTATACCTAACTGTAGGCGTTCAAGAACTCATAGATATTCATCGTCTACATGATAATTAAATTTGACCCCAGGCGCTAGGAGGAAATACAACTATTTTTCGTATTTACGATCACAACGAAATTTACTTGACACGTTAAAATATCAGGTGCTGACTCGTTTTTTACCACACGTAGTAAATATCGTTAACGCATTAAGAGGCCCCGAGCCTTACACGAAATGATAGGGCTAGGCAGTATCACTATAACATTTAAAGTACTCTTTCATATTAACATTTCACAATTGTACCTGTTTGCTAGGTTTGTTCTAGTATAATATTAAGATACCAGTGTAGTAAAGTAGATTATGGTTGAAACATTTGACAAAGATAAAATCTGTACATGTCACGTTTTTCGAGACCACACTTGCTAAAGTGTTAAACTTTGAAGCTATAAATAAAACGGAACGATCTTAACTTCGTTTTGATGAGCGCCCCCAACGAATATCGTTGTTAACTGACACATTAATATGTTCACAGCGTCAGTAACATCTAGTAGAGCCAAAGGGATTAAATATTTCAGTGATATGTTACCGGAAACTGGGCCATTAGCGGCACGCAGTAAATTCTACAAATTAGTAACGTATGACAAACAAAAATTAATGAACTTTTGTCAGCTCAAGGCATTTTTTAATTTCGCTCGTTCGGGCCCTAATGATCGAGCAGATGTCAGCGCCATGTCAGAAAATGACATATGCACATATATCATCTATTTCGGTTTTAGTTTAGGTTCATTGTACTATGATTTTATTTTATTATTTATCAAGAATCTTACTAAAATATTTTACGAGTGATATTTGGTATCTTGGTAGGAATTTTAAAAGTAAAGCATTTTTAAAAACATATGTCAGTTATGCTATGTGAGTAATGAAAAATAATGAAAATGAAGTTTTGAAGAAAGATATAAAAACTGTCAAAGGTTTTGAACATAATACTGATATTGTCTACTTTTGCCAATAATGAACAAAAGGTATTATGAATACACTCGTCACTACCCCTGATTTCCATTTATTGTATCTCATATTCAAATCGACATCAATTTGCTAGTTGGTTAATAAATATTCAAAACAATATGACTTGATTTTCGGTCAAACTGGAGTGTATAAACTATTTTCATTAAATCAAAACAATTCACCAAAACAACTGGCTTAAAAATATGCGAACTAGATCCTATTACAATACGGGAAAGGGGAAATTTTGATTAAAATTTCGTAACCCCAAGCTTAAGCGGAACAGTCTCATTGTAAATTATGACGGTATCCTCAATATTTAATGAGCAGAACCTTTTGTTAACAAGTGTAAAAACGCGCTCATTGGTGTTCGTTTTGTTTCGAACAAAGAGTAACTAATTGTAAGTAAATTCTCTAACGTATCTACTCAGAAATGCATTAATGATTTTCACAATGCAGGCAATATTATTCATACTAAATTATTAATGGAAAGACCTTAGGGGAAATGAGACCAAATGTAATAGCAACTATGTCAACGTTATTATTATTACCAATAAATTTGTTGTTTCACTTAAGGACTACATTTTCTCGTCTCAGGATGAGAAGTGTTCAGAAACGACAGTGTTGAGAAGCGACACTGGTCGAGTACGGGTAACAGGCCTTAAAGAATATAATGGTGAACTCTGAAGTATATAGGTTTCGCCATCATGTTTTCCTTCATCCATCAATTTGTAATGACAGAATGCATCTTGATACTTAAGCCCAGAAACCTTGGTGTCAGAGAATGAATTTTAAATCAATAAGCTAAAACTTTTTAGAGTTTTACAGAAAATTTACACCCAGTTCATATTAAGCTAACTTCTAATAAGGGGTTCCAGGTGAATTAAAAATATAAAGTAAGGTATTGTAGTAAAAAATATTGATTTTGAACACATTACTTACAAAATGATAGGTCACGCCCAAATTCGATACTCAAGGCATAATAACAGAACGATTTGCACTCCCATGAGATCACAGGCGGCTGTATTTCATCCAACTATCGCGTCATGTCTCCCAGAAGCTATATATCAAGTTAGATTGTCAATTATAGCCCATCGGTGCTTGGAGCTACCTCTGGATAATCTCAACCGTATACTACATTAAGGGTAACGAGACTATATATAATTTATATCTCAAACCAAAATTACGTTTATTTATACTGCACTTTAGTGTTAAGAATAAGATATACCTTTTATACAGAAATGTATAAATTATACAAACACATTTAATTAGCGATCCTTACTAAATATCTATGTATTAGGGTGTTATAATATTACGATTACATATTTTTATTCTTTACTTTCACTAATAGTGATATTAATATCGTGTAACGGTTATATACTGGTGAAATTGTTATGCAACGCCTGTGGTTTGATGAACATACAACTAATAAACTACATAGAATGTCTTGAATGGTTATACAAAAACTGATGATCATAAAAACTATAAAAACTCCTTTTATTTAATGATACAATAAATTTTACATCTTTCGTACAATATTTTATCTTTAACGCCCTAATTACTTTCGTTTAGTTAATCAGAAACTTTACTAACATTTTTGTTTAACTAGCCATCGCATCCAACACTGTCACGTCTAAGAGATTTATTATAGGATGGATAGTAAACTGACAGTCAACTCTTAACTAGAAACGAACTCATAATGACGGTCGCTCGCTACAACTATTTACTGCGTCCCGAAAATTCCCATAATCAACACCACTCGCATTCTTTCGAACATTGAAATCGAATTAACGACACTAAAAAGTGCACGAGTCACGGAAATTATTGAAATTAACAGTGTACTAATATCTTAAGTTACCTAAATTCACGTCCCCAACAACATTCTTTGTGAACAAATTTAGAATGCGACTTTGGACATTTATAGTTCGGGTCGAAGTTTCTACATTTCGACAACTTCGGCTGGAGGAAACGATGTTAGCCGGTTGTAAATGCGTAAGTAAATTTGTACGTACCGAAATAGAATCGTGAACAAATAAATGCGTTTCGATGATTCTTTATTAGATCTACTAAATATTTTTCGAGAGCAACGGCGCATGTGATTAGGGGATGGGACATTATCTGTACCGCTTTTGTCCTCGATTGTCCTTGTTTTGCGGTCTGAGGTTGGAATTCCATTTGTGAGGGAACTGGATGTGCACCCTATTGTGATAGATATAGAGTATTATTTGATGTGATAATATATGAGGTAAACATTTTGTATTGAGTTACGCAAACCCAATACCGTTGCCTAGACGAAAGCTGATCTCTTTCGGTGACATCTCCAGGGTACGTAAAGGATTATCGAATGACAATATGCATTTTTTCATGTTGTGTTTGTATTTAGATGGCGGTATTCATCCGTGCTGGCTTTGAGACTAGGATGCTATTAAATTGCGCATGCGCCTTTTGTCCTGACATATGGCACTTTACAGCAGATGGCTCTATTGTGAAGTCTACCGTTTCGAGCAACGACACTAACATGATTATATAAGTTAAAGAGATTTTAAATACAGATTCTTGGATATGCGAGTACGTAACTCGTTTCATTGAATATCGTAGAAACCAAATAAAAAATTTCATACTATTCAAATAACATAAAATCCAGTAATTGAATATAAATATTTGTTTGAATAAAATAATATTTAAGAAAATAGAAACAACAAAAAAAAATCAATCCTTCACTATAATAAGAAAAATCACTATTTGCAATTGCTTCCGACCTAATTTGTCGCACACATCTGATACTTTAAAAGTAAACGTTGTAAAAGATTCGAGTGTCACCGGAACTTCGTTTTCATTCAATCTGCTTTCAATACGTGTACAGACAGATAACTTTTAAAATTCTCATTGCCACCAAATTTCTAGGAAAATCTATTTTAGTAGTATTGAAATGTTTTGTCCAATGCGTGACGGAATGAATTCCTTTAAGCTAATTAATGTTCATGTTTTCCATGAATTCTATAAACGGTATATTTTATCAGAATACTGAAGAAAACAATTGACGTTGGATTTTGGTAACTCCGGTAGCTACCGTGGATTCAACAATCGTAACTTGTTTAAAACATAGTTGAACATACTAAAGTTGACATCTATTTAAATTTAATGCCTATTTTTCATTAATAACAGATTGTTGGTTTCGATTTAATTAACATAATTTATTCCCAACAGTCGCATATATTAATAATCTATAGAGTTTTTTTTTCATATCAATTTCATTTAGATACGTAGGTACGGCTTAAAAATAATGGGGCACTTAATTATAGTTTCCTATGTATTAATAAAAATTAACAAGGTATTACACTTTTCAATGGATGTGACATATCTTTAAGTCGTCTGGTTAGATAATTAATAGCTAGAGACCGGAGAAAAGCTAATTTATTGAAATTTATGTCTAATAAATGCAAAATAGAACAAATAGCAAGTAGCTGAATGTATAAAGAATTGCTTAAGATAATATCTTTCTATATCAGAATGGATTAGTTAAATCTGTTTACCCAAATGACTGGGTCGATGTCGACATGTTTTTCATACCTGTTTCCGGATGCAACTATAGAAATATAATGCATTTTATTTTAGACACTTGTGTAGTCGGTACTGTAACGTGGGGTTGCTCATGGTGCGTGATGCGTAACGGTGTGTGGGAGATCGTCCAAGACAATGTATTTTATATTACGGTTGATGGTAGAACCTGTATGCGGTTCGCCCAAAGGAGTACCACCGCTATACCTATTCCTGCCGTGGGGCTGTTGTTATTATAACAATCTGTGTTTCGGTTCAAAGGGTGTGGTTGTCGGTTGGTCAGAGGCAACCATCTCAGTCGTCAAAAGTGCAACACTTCAGTGACCGGTCAAGAATAACACATAGTCCTATTGAAGGTCGGTTGCACATGTGTATGGGACGCAGCGGTCACTCGTGGCTGTTGCATGCTCGTTTGCCACTCTATTCACGTAGAAAAGAAAAAAATATGCATCCGTAGTCAGTGGCAATCCGGTGTGATTTAAAGGATCCGATAAGAGTTGTGATTTTTTTTGTGAAGAATTCGATAATATACCGAAAATAATGTGTCATTCATTAATAGAAAACTTGTTTTAAGATACAAATTTAAGTACGTGTAGGCAATCTTAATTTAGCATAATAGATTAGTTTACAAAAATATCATTCGAGAATAATTCGATTACGATAATTAAGTACTTAATTTCAGCTGAAAACCGTGCAATTCACAACTTCGTTAAAATTAAAAAGTAATGGAATGTTTGGTGCTCGGACATATTTAAACAGTCCGGTTCCATTAGATTGCAAGGAGCAGGCAAGCGAAGAACGGGCTTTCCAGTTAAATCCCTTTAAATGAGTTTTTCCTAAGTTTAACTTCAGTAAGTCGCATTTCCACTTCGTGTAATGCGAATCTTTTATCGTGTTTTAAAACGATGCTATCCGCATGCATGATTTCTTTTTGGATTTCACTTCGATAACGTGTTAATTGACTTCTGAATTGGATTGGGAGTATAATGGCAGGAATGTATACATTTTATCTCACATGTGAAATATATAAATATATACTCCGAAACATAAACTCTAACAAATTTAAATGCTGTACAAATAGCGGTGCGAACAACTCTTTTTTTAACTAAATAAACTTAAATATCGTATCTCTCTATTTTTATTTAGTCGAAGAAATTCTTGCATAATTTTAGTTAAATAGAATACCACTTCAAAACATACGTTTCATAAAATTATACGCCATCAAATATTCAACCAAATACACTAAATTCCAAGCTCCAGTGCATACTTGTGGTTTGGCAATGTTTAGTTCACACACAAACGTTCAAAACTAAATTTTATATCAGATAATGCTATCTTTGCGGGTATCCCTTTAAAACAAGAAGCTCAAATAAATTATGAAACTAATTCCTTTATTCATATCTCTCGTAAATTTCATAGTTATGAAATGTGGAATTAATATCAGAACATTTTGCACAATAAACCAATACAGATGGTAGGTGAGTGAAAACTACGTCCCAGGATTAATTTCGAAATTATGGGCATCCCTTTCAGTCGTCCTTTAGACGCATGCTATGTTTAATGATACTCGTAGAGTAAGTAGGGAATAATTTCAGAGTTCTAACGCGACTGTGACTGACTTTCTTTAGTCGGTACATATAAGCCTTATTTGACTTACGAAATATAAAAAGCACGTAGAATCACCGGATTATCAGATAAATAAACGGTTTTGTCATTTCATTATGAAAACATGTCTTGTAAGACTTTAAGCTGTAAAATACACTAAAGGAACATTTTCATTGATTGATTTTAATACATTGAATCAATATATAATA
Organism: Oxynetra stangelandi; assembly: GCA_018239345.1. Classification (NCBI taxonomy): domain Eukaryota; kingdom Metazoa; phylum Arthropoda; class Insecta; order Lepidoptera; family Hesperiidae; genus Oxynetra; species Oxynetra stangelandi. The sequence goes on along the minus strand of DVPR01001519.1, from coordinate 2,937 downwards.
ACGAATCATGATCAAGTTACTAACATTACATAAAAATACCGCAAAATATTTTATCAATTCACATACAGATGCTATAAATGAAAATACTAAGTGACACGAATTAATATTTTTAACCATCAGCATATAAATAAGGATGGTGCTTAAAAATAAATTAAGATAAGCGTTTACATTTCTTTAATAAAACTCTTTGGTTTAAAGATAAAAATAGGCGTCTTGTCTAGATTATGTAGAAATGTGAATTTAATATTTTGATTTAATTTTATTTAATGCATTCAATCATTCTAAAAATAAGGCTGTAGTAAACAACGAAATATACATTTTGTTGTCTCCTGGCAAAGAATAGATACTAAGCAATATACTAAAAAGAACACTGTGCTGGATCATTCAACATCTCAAATAATTTCTGTACGTCATAGTGAGCAAATTTTCGCATCTATTTCTTCCGGATTCCCGACCGAACGTTCTAGAGTTACAAGGTCTTAGGTCCTTGTATTACTAAGCGGTTATTCATGCATTTGATACGATGGGAATAAACTCGTTGGATAGACTAACGTTGTTGCCAGTTGGCTAATACTAAAACACGTATGAGTAAAGTCTGATTGAAGTCGCTTGTTTTTCTAAATTTTTATCAATTAAAAATTTATGACTGATATTTTTTGTGCAATTTAATTTATGATTCCAAAAACTAGTTTATACATTTTCGAATCCAGTTATATCGTTTTATAATCATTTACATACAAAATTTTAGATGTAATTGTTAATTAACTTATAAATATTGCATCTTCCGCGAACTTTTCTGAACTACTTTTATATATTTATGTGTTGCATAATAGCGTCCGTATAAATGGAACAACACTTCTTTAGCTCTTACCGGTTTGCATTTCGCGTAGATGGCAAATTCCTTTTAAGTACGTAATGCACTATGCAGATTCAAGTACTTTTACGCTTATCATACTAGCGTTAAACAGATTAGTACATATACACGAATAGCGGCATCATGTTTTTTTTATCTTCAAAAAGAATTCTACATTAACACGAAAAGAAAGTGTTAAACATTCGAACCGCCCATAGCAGAGCCATTGACCAATCTTTAGTGTTATCTACATTTATTCACACGAGACATAAATATACGGTATCTGATAAAATGAAGCGACACACCGTCCGCTCTCGCATTGGGATCGTAAAAACAAGTTTTCCCATTATTTCTATGCTGACCCGTCGCTCGCTGTCGTTTTGATAAGGGTGCGAACGCCAAAAATAACCGATGCTGATTTCGTTTTGATTTGTCCGCATCGAGATAATAGCACTTTCATGAGTTGATGAGTAGGTACCACCCGGCCGGGTATAAGTGGATATAGCTGGATAAAAGCGGTTATTTGCTTGTACCGTTTCGATGAAAAGTGTCTGTATTGTAGCACGGTTCGTTTCGATTTTGCGATATTGCGTGTATGTTAATCTATCTATCTTTACATATGTCAACTATGCAGTGTCGACGGTCATGAGAATGCGATTTGGGTGTAAATTTCGTTTTGACTTATATAACAAATTATAGTACCTATCGCGTAACAAGATCCATTCTGCTTAGTGCATTAGTTTGTATACGCTACGTTCATTAAGAGTATCCATTATATATGAATCGATGTAAGCGTGTTTTCTCATAAATTATTTTATTACTTGTAATAATATGGCAGCTTTTCATCTATATATGTAAATGATGACATATTTATAAAGATTGAAACAGGATTAATTTTAGATGAATTGTAGTTGCAGTAGTTAAGTAACAACGCAAATTTGTAACGCAATAAGACGAATTTCACTTGTAGTACTTTGGTAAAAATACACTTATTTTCCAATATACAAAGCAAATCAAATTATACAAAGCAAATATGAGTGTGCTGAAATGACGTCAATATTTTTTATGAGCATACTGATGGTTATAATACGGCATATTATATTTTAATATTATCCTTACCAAACAAAAACGTAGGAAAGGATAAATAATCCAATTACACTTTAATAAATAAACTTATCAAAAGTCACTCAGTTATAGTATCTTTATATTGACTTTTGGCAGTTTTTATTATCAATCCATTTCTATTCATTATAAATACTCATAACGTTTCTGGGACATCTGTAATGTTTTGCGCAGTAACTGGGTCAGAGGACAAAGTCGGGATTACTGTCTTAAGACAACCGGCCTTGAATACTCGGCTATGAAGAGCTTATCGATATAATAATTTAAATTCCGTAGGCATTATAGGGTTTAATCTCCAGACAATGACAATGATTCCACTATATTTGATTTATTGTATACCTATTTAGTAAGAGTAACATTATAATAAGTCATTTATTACAAATTATATATGTACTTAATTGTATATTATGGATCTAATAAGTTGTTGTTTTATAAAAGGTGTTTAATTATATTAAAAATGACTTAAGTGTATTTAACACTCGCAATAACCAATCCGATTAGATGATGTAAAATCTTAATCAGAAAAGTCGTGTAAAAAGATAAAATATTAAAGAGAATTATTCAGGAATTTTAGTCAGATTCGCATTACGAAAAAAACTTGTACCAATGAAAAAGATATGACATGAATTTATAAAAGGTTCATGGAAAAATAAATTTACTAAATGTTATTATTCTCTGAAGAATGTCTATGGTACCTTTTTATACCTATAACTCATGATTGTGATTGTTGTGCTATTCAAATTTGAAAGTCAGAATTCAGAGAAATTATTTCTAGAGAAAATATTTCAACTAACTCATGTATAGACATATGTTTTGTTCAGACTTAGAAAAATTAAACATTATGAATTATCTTAGTCAACACTAGGCATTTTCAAAGTTATTTGCTTACAAAATATTCGTCTATGCATGAAGAGACTGATGAATGTCGACGAAGCACGTCAGGTTTGTAAGGACAGAGATGT
>DVPR01001518.1:0-10760 GCA_018239345.1 Oxynetra stangelandi | reverse complement strand
TTCTACAGGCCCGTGAGTCCCACATACCCACCCTGGAGTCCCCGACAGGGTGGGAAGCATGAGCGTTTCCCCGAGGAAAAATAAAATAAAATGCCCTATTATCTGCCACCGTGTGATTTACGGTGTTTTTCATTTTACGCAAATTCCCAACTACAGCGTCATACATTTTTTTTATTGTTAAAAAGGAGAGGATGTCCACTGAACTATGGAGACTAAAAAACTAGGCTTTCAGTTTAGAAGCACCGTCAACGGATGCTAAAGACTATGGGTGGTAGTGAAAAATATTTATGAACAGTAGGCTCTATCTACGACCAGAAGTGAATCCGGATAAACGACAAAAAAACAATACCCAGCAGAATAGAGTGAACTCATTACACAGTATAGATACTTCATAGTCAGAATTCGTGCTAAATTTTTCAATTTTGTATGATTAAAACAGTTCTATATTAATTTACTTCGAATTTATTGCTCATGTTGATGGTGATAACCGGCTGTAATGATTATGGAACAGTAAATTGCAATCTGAGAATTCGTTCGCGCTCCGTGACATTATTTTCTTGCCGTATTTGTATGCGTGCTGTGTATGAGCGAACGAACCAGCAGACAAACGTTGCAATTACTGTTTTTGTTAATACTTCAAATACAAAACTAATTCTCAGTACTAGTTTATTACTAATACATGAAAATAAATAAATACGGAATAATGATGGAAAGCAGATTGTAATTATGATGATAACGAATAGAATTTGATAAATCAACTGAGCTAAACCTAGTCGGATATTTATTTGTAAATAGCAATTCTTTATTTACATGTATAAATTGATTATATTATAGACCCTTCATTCAGATCGTGCTCGTAAGAGATCGCAAGTCTTTCTCAAGAAACCGTACCTTAATACATGAGAACCTTATAACAGAGGTTATAATCAAATTGTAGCAAATTGTAGGCTAATATAGGTATTATTGCAACGGAATAAAGAATAGTTTTGTGTGGTTATTTCTTAGAATACTGTAATAATGTATGTTGCTTTTCGTACGGCAATGCAATTTATATAAATGTTTTAACCAATCGATAGACATTTACCAGTCTAATCGAGGAACTGTTAGATTATAAAAGATATGCGATTGATTTTATGGTTGTAAGTACATTTTTAAACACTTTCAATGGTCAGTAAGACAAACAGAGGCGCGCAATACCGCAAGGTGTTAAAACTGAATCTCATCTTCGAATACGAATATTAATAGTAATTTGAAAAGGAGTGTAAATCCTTATGTGAACATGAAATGTTTTATGGTATAATAAATAATTTATACAGAAATAACTCTTACAAAAATGCTGTTACTAAGGTTTCCTTGTTATCCATTGTATCACTACCAAATATTTTCCAGATAGAGGGGAGACTCATGCTGAAGAATGGAATATTAAGCTGTTGTAACATAGTCTAACTTCATCAAGTAATGACCCTCGCAAAACGGCCAAATCATATATGAAGACAAATCAAACTATTATTATCCAATGGGGCGCGGTTCAAGACAGCTCAATTAATATTAAGAACAATTTCGAAGATTACAAGTAACGAGACAATTGATAAAATTACTGCTTTTGACTTGTGTAAGAAAATTGAGGAGAATTAAATCTTTCATTGGTGTTGGATAAGAAACTTTGAAAAGTTAAGACAACAACGTAACCAATAACTGGACCATATCATCCCCGTAAGTGAAAATTTTCAAATAACTGGGAATGTTTGTTTCGCTTCTTTAGACAATATAAGTGGTTCAAGAAATAATTTCAGTGTCGATGTTCAGATATGGTATAGAAACTGCTTAGTTCTATAATAAGCATATATTATTCAATTTATCCGCTATAAAAAATATATTTTAAATTTAATATCGCTATAGGAATAACTTGTGCATTCTTAAGTTGTCTTATATGTAAGTAATTAAGCGGGTCCAGTTCTGTGAACCTAACTAAAGTAGATAGTGGTCAACCCTTGAATAGGTGATGAGTGGTCGCCAATTTAACCGGAGCATAATATATAACTTCAGAGCAGGTAATCGACTGCGTTGTCACAGTGAGGGTAAAACCATTAAATATTCTTAAAGGTAGTCAGAGCGGTTTTAAATTTGTCCCGGAGATGAGGTCTGGGAAGGTTTAAATAATTACTAGCTCTACACAACAACTAACTCCGATGTGGCCGCCTTTCTGTTTTTCTTTTGGAAAAAAAAACATTTTATATATAATATCTTATAAGGAGTAATTAAAAATAATTTATATATAACATACTTTACTATACTTCAAGTGAAGAAATAAATGTTTCTGTCGTTGCGTGGTTGTGACATCCTTACTGAGTTTCGTCGCAGCTCACCGTCTGGCGCCAGTAATGTTTGCGCTAGTTTGGCCGTATCCTGGAAATGTATATTTATTATTCTTAGTACAGCATATGTACGTGCCAAATAGATGTCAAAAAACTTTAGTACGATAATCCACCACACTCCATAGACAATCTTAAGCTGAAACTGAAACGAATATATCTTTGTATGATTTGTTTCGTTATATTTTAAACTAATCCTTAATGTTTTTTGAAACAAAGCATTAAAATTATGCATTTAGATATGATGAAATAGATCTTTATAAATGCATTTTTGTTAATGTGGAACAAACAGGAAAAATTTTAAACATAATCTATCGGAAATTTTGATTGATGTTCGAATCATCTCCAACTTTACGTATGCGGAGCTATGTGCGATATTGAGATAAAATATCTTTTTCTATAATGGTGATGGAGAACTTCGTGAAGAATCCTGCGGACTTTACTTGTTTACGTTCTTGTCTATGTTGGTTTATTTAACCTGCTTGTGCAAAAATTAATTTTAATATAAATATCGAACGTCTTCTAAAAGCGCTTTTGTTTACAACTCTGACAAACATCACTTCCTGCACAGCCTCCCAATGTGCAATATAAAATAATATATGATATTATAAATTCTAACACTGTATTTATTTTTCGCCTCAATAACTCAATTTCCAATAGCCTACGACCTGTTACATGTACTACTCGTCTCGTTTAGTCTCACCTAAATGTTCTTATTTTTCTATATTGTTAACGTTTTCCTATTAGCAATATTAAGATTCATTCTTTCTTTCCATCTTTGAATCGACCTACCGTGTACAATATACCTCCAATATGGGATATGAGATTCTCCTTAGTATAACAGAGACTAACGTTGTAGTGTGCCACATAATCTATAAGTAGACAACTCCGAAAAGAAAGTATGAAAGATGTAATATTGTTAAAACCGATCGTACTCTGGAAGCTGAAATCTGATCCACAAGATTATCTTCAATTTTGTCATTTAAGAGAAAAAAAAATAAACAACAAAATATTAACAGTTTTTGAAACATACTCGACCAATAGTCAAACTTCTTGCACGAACCATCCACATCACGGATTCCGTACACGGTGGTGCTGTCAAAGAGCCGTGATAAGTTGCGTACTCCTTAAAGGACGGACTGAAGGCGCTGAGTGGTCTCCTTACTATTGATTTGTCACCGATGCCAATTTTTGAGCTGATTGTAAGCAAGTCCTCCAGATATGAGTAAGTTTGGTTCTTATTACCAACCTACAATAAAGTTGAATTATTATCAATACATATTATCCGAGAGCATAATGAGAAATATATAATACAGAATTCTCATGATACCATCTAGCGACGTCTGATTAAATTAGATTGAAAAGAAGCCGGCGAAAGTTGTCTGTGGACCGCAATCCCCTTTGACCCTTAGCTTATTTCGTTTTAAAGTCTCTACGCGAATATTTTTTCTATAGGTATATAACAAAAAGATCAATCATTGAAGTAGATCCGAACCCTCATGCACTAAACATATATTTAAATTCTAATCAGGATCCAAAGTCACTTCCGTATAATGAAGAATTTCCGGAGAATATCCGGTAACGAAGGGTTTTCGTAATAATGAATCCTTAACCGGGACTTTATTTATATATACATTTATAGTTTATAAGGATGTATATTTGGCTCTCGGTGCTGCCTACCCCGATTGGGACCTGGCGTGATGGTATGTTGTTGTTGTTGTTGTTATAGTATCAAGATTTACTAAAGGTCTACAATTAATCATGATATTGGATATTATTTTTTTATAAAAAAATTGCTGATATTTTTACGTATACCAGAAATGTAGTTATTATACCAGCAAAAATGCTGTATGTCTAAGTGGATCAATGCTCACCATAGTGATATTTTAAACATTGCTATTCTTTATTATTTTCATTTATTAATAATGTTTATTTATTTATTTGATTTGTTTTAATTTTGCAGTGTTTTCTTAATAGATAATTTGTTTTTAATTTTTTGTATTTATAATACAAAATAGCAATACAGAAGAACATTATTATTTTTTTACAATATAGAACAACTTATATTTCTGTTCATACAAAATATAAGAAAAAAGGTTGCATTGATAGTTAAAGGCGAAGTAACTAAATGTTTAAAAGTGGCAACTGCCTCCAAGCTTCGTTTATTCACTTCAATATTTGTTGCGCAATTAATAAAAAATAGATCGTATTTTTGGGGGCAATAACTAACTGAATAGCATAATATCATCCTTATTTACCGTGTAATAAACTGGCCTCAATTCTTCATATAATTAACTTAACTGCACTCCACAGTAACTGATTTACTTTAGAATAAACAAGCAATTACGTTAAGTGGTGAAATGCTTACAAATGAGCGGATTATAGAAAAGTCAGTGATACTGAATATTTCGTATAAGAATCCTAAAATATATATTAATGGAGTTCTAGAGTTCTTCTAATCCATTCTTCACAGCGCACATGGCTGGTTCCATTATTGGCTAAAATAGCTATGTACATAAACTACAAATATAATTCAATGAATATGTATAAATGACATATTTAAAATAGTCAAAGGTTAGGAATAAGTTTGGGCGCTTAAGTAGAGAACACAAAAATCTTAATTAAGAATGCCGAAAATATTTTTAGAACATTGCCGCAAAATAAGCTTTCATAGATAAACCGTTGTCAAATGAAATGCTTAAAAATAAAGGCTATCTCAACACTCGTTTTTATTAAACTGACAGTTGCTGGAAGGTGACGAAGGAGCGATCACGAAACGAAACAAAAATAAAACGAAGTTATTAAAAACATTCAGGGGTGTGAAGTACAAAAACTTGGTGAATGAGGAACTGGAATTGTTTTTTTTGTTCCTTTCATTTGTATCTTCATTTGTATATTCCTATGTCCACTGATAAGAGATCGTTCTAAACGTTATTTCAAATGACTATGAAGCGACTAGAAATACTGAATAAGTATAAATTCCCAATAATCAAAAGTCTAAAAATAAAAGAATATTTATTCTTGTAGAGAATACAAGTCTAATGAACAAAAGAAAATTAAACAGTCCACGTAAATGCGGTGTCTTTAATCATCTTAAATACTCAAACACACTGCTTTTAGGTAAGGTAATTTAATAAATTTTCACGAACGCAACGATAACGTAACTTAACATTTATTTCAGGCATTTGAGTCATTTAAGTCATTTCAATCTTGCAATTACGATGCCCACGCTATCAATTACCCATAACTGTATTAGATTATTCCTTAATTTTGATTTCAATTTCCGTACACTCTAAAAATAGGAACGATACCTACGGGTATATTGAAAACTGAGGTGTTGTTATAATTTTCAAAACCTTGCTAATCATTAGTAAAAAATAATGTTAACTAATTTGTTACACAGTTATTATATAAAATAAAAAATATGATAGTAATATCATTAAAAAAAATTATATGTGCATACCTGGCTTAAATAGATAATTCTTACCTTATAGAGATTCACAACACCGAGTATCGCCAGTGGATCTCTACGAGACGCTGTTATCGCATCACTTAGATCGTTATACTCCGCCGATATGTGAATGATTTGGCTCTCAATCGTGTATTGAAACCCCCCCACTAAGTGTTCTGATGGCAGGTGGAGGATCAAGGAATGGAAGAGGTATCTTCGACTGTGCGCCGCACCGCCGCGTATCATGGGATGTTCGTCTCGTTTCCAGCTCCCAAAAAGTATCACTGGAACCAAAAAGGTATACATTGTTTTTAGTTCATTGCAACTATTAAATTCCATAAAGAAAAATATACATCTCAGAATCAGCCTAAATAGTGAAGAGTATGAGTTTATAGTGGTGATCGAAAGCTGATTAATAGAAAAGTTAAAAAGATTTATCTTATGTATGATTGCTCAGTAATCTCAGAAGTAGAACTAATTAGCCGATCACAGGATTTTAATTGCAACTCGACTTTGGTAATTGTAATTTGACATATTTCATAGACTCTTTTCGCAATGTCGAGTCAAGTAGCCCGACAGAGGTAGCATAAGGTTTAGTCTTTTTTATAAAATGTATTACTTTAATATTCCTTTTACCGTGGCATATTTGTTTTATCTATAAATAGCAAAATATAGATGAAAATGCAATATTTAGTTAATTTTTCGCCTATTTTTAAGGGACTGCTGTTTTCAGAAACTATTCATAAATATTTTATTTCTATCCCAGACAATATATCGGGGTTCCAAATATAGTGCATTTGATATTATTTCATTTATTTATTAATATTATCCTTTATTTTAAAACATATACTGTACTAATGCCGAATGCATCGCACCATTCTAGCAATCAATCTAAGTCAAAAAAGCTTGTAAAAAGTAATAACACGGGATACAGTTAAAGATGAGTTACCGTATATAATTGCAAATAATTACAATTCCTAGCTCTGGTTCCTATTGGCCTTGTTTCTGACATAAGTCATATGTTTGATCTTAGTTAAAAATTCTATTTCATCTAGATAGGCTCTTAGCTAGATTAATTTTGATCTGAATTCTTGGACACCATTTAACATTATTCTAGTATATCATGCACGTATGGGCAAAATATAGAAAATCAAAAATTATAACTTTATTTATTCATAAAGCTTTAAATATTTTTCCTATTAGTACCGATTAAATATCTAATCCTGAGATTGGCCAAGATTAACCTGATTGATCTGAATATACTAAGGAACCACAGTGGAAGGCATGCGGATTGCGGATTCTTGTACAGAAAATTATACATAAGCACAAAGTCCAGCCAAAAGCCCCTACATTCATATGAATGAGACTGTAGCTTTCAGTGAGCTTTAAATGGTAGAAAAAACACAACCGATATTATATCCCTTTGTAGTAAGCATTCTACTGGTATATTATTGTTTGCGTGCAGCTTTTTGCTGTCAATGTATCTTGCTCATTCTTGTGTATAACTTTAGTTGAAAGATTATGTTCAATCCGATTTAGAATTGGACCATTCTGATTACCCTAGTTATGTATATTTAAACTTAGATCCGATTCTAAATCGAATTACTAAATACTCATAGGTCGTCTCGCTAATTGACCTATTTGTTAATGAAATTGTTGCTAAGTACGTGTAAACAAACATACACACACAAAGGCGTGCGAACGCAGAACCGTTACTTAAAGCGTTAACAATGTTTTTGTCAGCTAATAGATTTCAACAAACTCTTTGTCCGTCTCTTTAAATAGACAATATGTTTTCCTTCGACTTATGTTTAAATTTTGAAATAATAATTTGCTGCAAGTGAAGCGTTAAAGAAACCCTTTTGCAGAAAAAGTGAATTAGTAGGATCCTTGACACGATAATCTCAAAATTTTGCTGATGTAACAAACCCCGACTGATGGTAACAAATCTCAATATGGTATCAGAATACCGATCAAGTTGCCATTGAAGTTCAATTTCCTAAATGAATACGCTCTGACAGTATGCAGATTGAGTCTTAATATAATCGTTTAATAGCCATCGACTAAGTTAAGTGAATACGAAATTCAACTTCAGCGATTAAATCGCTTCGATTCTGTTGAAATGTTCTTTAGTAAATTAAGAGACTGTATAATAATTTTAGCGCCATAAAACTACTTCTGAAACCAGTACTGTTTCTATTGGACCTCATTTCGGTACGTTTTTTGGTCCACGAGCGAATCAAACGTTGTCCTCAGTTCGCTCAGGCGTTTACAGTGGAAATATACGAGATGATGTCCTTAATTTGTGCGTCAAAATTTGTCAATGCTCACAAACAGTTGAAGATAAGGCCGACGTGACATGAATTTTAACGAATGTAAATTTTCTTTCACTTTAACAAGAAGACGATGCCGAACGAATTATTAAAATTAATCTATTTAGCTTTGTTCCGCCCTTTGCGTATATGCCAAAGTGGAATCAGCACTTGGAAGTATTATTGCAAATAATTTCCCGTTCCGGCTTAGAATTATTGAGTAATCAGTTCTTGTAATGGCATTTAGAAGGATCTTCAACTTTGTAATGAGTTTTTGGTACCGAGACTGCCCTGTCCCTTGGTCATGGTCATATAACTCAAACTTGAACAAGTATCTTAGAAAGTATATTACATTAGCGGAACATTTCAGTGTCCTTATTTATTCAAATAGGCAATAATGCGTCCATATTTACTTTTCAGCTGGGGAAATGATTTACATTAATATTAAAATTTTCAAAATGAAGGCATCCATGAATTGCAGTGTAGTCCTCAGTCAATCTGCAGTCCTTACATAACGCCCGCCAATGCTTCATAGCATGAAATGATGATCTCACACTAAAAATCAAGTTCTGAACCCCCCTTCTTTTTTAATTTAAACAGAGTGGCAAACCGGCATGCAGCAGTCACGAGTGGCCCTGCCGCCCCTATTATTGGCCGATCACAGAAGTGTTGCCATTCTTAAGGACTAAAATGGTCGCCTCTAGTACACAACCGCACCCTTTAAACCGAACAACCACACCCTTTAAACTGAAACACGAATTGTTATAATAACAACTGCTTCACTGCAGAAATAGGTGCAGCGGTGGTACTTCCCCTGGCGAACCGTACACAGGTTTTACCACCTACCAAAATGTTTCTCCACTGGATAATTCTCAAGAAACAACTTACACCTCTTGCCGTCGTCACGTAGGGTCAAACTGTTCGGCAGAGCATTATAGTTACTGAAGACCAATTGGCGTCCAGCTCTAGTCTTGATTAGGCCGTGTGTTGGTACGTCGATTGGTGACTGCGATCTGCCACCGCAGTTGGGGTATACGACGGGCCATTTATTTTGATCTGTTCAAATTGATTAATAACAATATCTCGCACGTATAATTGGTATAGATGGCCTAAGTACTTTTAAATTAATTCAGAATGCTAATAATGGTGGATTTTAACTTTATATAATATTTATTTTATATGAAATGATAGTCTAGAGTTTAGCCATAGTTCTTCTTGATGGGAAGCACAGAAGCGTCCGAAGCTGATGGATTACGTATAAAAATGCTGGTTTTCCTTGCTTTGGAGAGTCTCAGGTTTTATATGTCGGGCAATATAAATAAACATACGAGTATGTCTATAACACATAAGGCCCATACAACATAAAAAGATGCCAATGCAGTGCATTGCACGCTTCAGCATTTGGGATAAGAGAGGCCAAAGCGCATCTTATAGTTCTGGCAATTAGAAGATCATACAAAGCAATACAATTACCTTATGATGTTAAGTAAAGTTAAACTGAATGATCCTCGGTAACATTTAATTTCTAACTCAGATATAAATTAAAGCTAATGATCGCTTACGCTTTCGCTCAAGTCACTAAGATGGTTGTTTATATTTATCATTGAACTTTTTCATAAATATTATTATACACTATCAGTTAATATTTTGTTGCAACAAATAACGAGGTATGTGAAAATAGAAGAGGCAAAATAGGTGTGCCAGTACTATAATCGCCAGAAACCTTTATTCTCTGCCTACTCCTCAGAGAAATAGGCGTGATGTTATGTGTTAGTCCGAATTAAAACAAATGATATCCGAACAGTGGTCACTCACCTTCGTAATTCCATTCTTTAAATGTGGACCCTGCAATAATATCGTTTAATACTTATTTATATTGGTTAAACGATTAAATGTGGTAATATCAGAAAACGAAATTGAATAATGTTAACTGCTAATATTATAAATGCGAATGTGAGTTTGTTCGTTTGTTATGCACGACTAAACTATTCAACCGATCATGATGAATTTTTTTACATCTTTTCATAAGAGTATAGTCAAGGACATAGGATACTTAAAAATATTATTGATTGATAAATAACGAGGAAGGTGCATAGGTAATTAAACACCATCAGGTGTTCCAATAAGTAAAACTGTTAGTAAGCTCACTATACAATTCAGTACCTATAATACCAGCTGTTTTGTTATTTTCTATCACCTTTAAGCATTACTTATTCGTTTGTACTTTTGAGGTTACTCTAAAATATAGGTTGGGGTCTACGACTGTTTAATATTTACTTCTTATTTTCTTTTCAGTATTCTCTCCAATTTTTTTAGACGAACAGCAAGCGTAAGTGTTACCTATCTAGGAATTCGTCACGAGCGCGGCGACAATTGTCGATCGAAGAATCTTCTGTAAATGAACTTACGCGAACTCAACTTCTTATTTACGCGAGCGAAGCCGCGAATGAAAATCTACTAAACCATAACACAAGTAAATATATAAGAAATATATGTGTACATCATTATCATCATCATCTCAGCCTCTTCCGTTCCACTGCTGGACATGGGCCTCTCCCAAGGTGTGCCACAACACTCGGTCCTCCGCTGATCTCATCCAGCCTCTACCACCCGCCTTCTTAAGGT
>DVPR01001517.1:0-10761 GCA_018239345.1 Oxynetra stangelandi | reverse complement strand
TACGAATTGAGCCCGCGACAAGTTCATTGTGCGGTGTGAACATAAAATATAAGCATTTGGTTGCGACGTCAGTTATAGAATGCTGCGAATTTATTAAAAAGAAAAATTTGCGTTTACAGTGGTATAAGGCCAATGCATCAATCTAGACGCGGCCTAGAAGTAATATATTCAAAGAAGTTATATTTTGAAATTGATAAATTTTTAGATTTTTTCCAATTTAATGTTGTACCAGTCAATTATTACAATACTGTATGCTTTCGCTTCGCGACCATGTAAAAATCTATGTATTACCAACTTTTAAATTAATAAAGTACGACATACTGTTTACGTTACAATTTTTTTTTCATTGAATGAAGATTTACGAACGAACGAATTAAACCGCAGCCTTCGCTTTCTCTTATAAATTGGAGCAAGTGAAGGGCCATTGGGGGAGCGTCGAAGAATTAAGATCCAAGCAGTGATATATTGAGACCGGTGAACGCGATAAATCATAAGCAATTATTTAAACAATGCCATTTCTAACCGCCCGAGGTTAAGTGATTGTTCCCGTCGAGTCAATTGTTTTGGCTCGAAACACAGATGTTCGCTGAACGACCTATTATGTAAAATATACTATCGCAATGATACTGATGAACGGAGCATAAACATAATTTAAACATGAATTTTTAATATGACAATTTTTGTTTCATAAAATATTTCATTCAAGAGCGAAACTAAAATTGACTCGGTTGTATGAGGTAAACATACGTTTCAAACTCTCAACATTTTCATATCGGATCCTAGTTTGCATATATCTTATATCTGATGTACCCGCGAATGCAAAATGTTTACCTGAATGTAATTCAATGTACACAAATGCAGTCAAAGCAAACAAATACGGTTAGAACGAAGCATAACGTAAGTACTTCCTTGCGGAATAACATATTATATTGACAAATAGTTATTAATATTACTGAGACTGCTCTATCTAACACCCCTTTATGTGATAGAATCTAAATTCATTTTTCAAAATTCCTAGCTTTTTCATCTCCACTTTGATATATTTATAAACTAAATCAAATGTGACTTGGTATGTAACCTCATATTTATTTGTTTTTATATGAAAACAATATATTCATAGAAATAATAAGAAGTGAGCCAAGTTACACTTTACGCTCTGTAATCCAGATAAGTTGCTCTAATTCGCCATCGTGGACTTCAAAATGGTATGGCTAACAAAAATCAATTTGAAACGGGACTAAATAACTATGATTATTATTATTTATAAACGCATAAAAACCGAATTTTATATTATTTTTATATTATTAGATATGTTATAATTAATCTAAATCTCAAACATATGATCATTATTTTTATTACAATCCAACAAACACTAAAATATTTTTATCGAAGAAAGCACGAGATACAAAGCCAATAGCCTAACAATATGCATCATTACTCACAACGAGAGCAGACTACAAGCGGGACGCTTGTAAAACAAACATGTTAAACCTAAACCGTACTCTCGCTAAGCACAGTCCATAAAACGCAGTCCGCGGAAGCATTTCCAATAATGTAGCCAAAAAAAGAATAGTTGAAGCGGACGCCGCTGTAAAAATCCAATACATTTGCAGGGCGAGTCCATTTTAATATGTGTCACTGAACGAACCCACGGCCGACGCTACACAATTGTTATTCAATACCACTTCATGAAATATGTATTTATTGTGTTCCGCGCTAGGGTGCTGAAAATTCATATGTAATATTGGTATTACGTCGCCTTCTTGCAACGGTTTGGGTGGTTTTACTGCCGCTTGTGGGGCAAATGAGCTTCTAAATTGTGTTTGTTGTGGGAATTTGGATTCGTGGGTGCCAAGGACGACGACAATGGAAGAGAAAGAGTGAAAAGCATAGATATAATAGTTGTACCGTGAGCTATTTGACGCGAAGTTTATATTAAACATTATAATTACGGTTGAAACATGTAATTAGATTCGAATTTATAACGAAACATTATACAGTTGAAAATTATTGAAAAACATGGCGTTTTGCCATTAGCTATGTGAATATATAGGTACATTTTCAAAACAGGTTATTTCCCGTAACACTGTTCGTGAAATCTTTCGAAATTTCTATAAAACCCCACTCGACTGAAAAAAACAGCAAAAGCTAAACACAATTTCCTCCTTACGAAATTTAGCACAAAAACTTTTGCACTTAAAAGAAAACAGAACACAGCAGTTTCATAAATAACGGATTCCTCGTTATATCTCTCTCCTTATATATTATTATGTTTTAAAACGGCCGTCTCGTACTGAACGAAATTACGTATTTTGATTTCCATCCAGTATCCTCGTGCCTTCCATCTCATTAATATTGAAATGTGTTGATTTGATGTAATGAATATAACTTTGGTAATATAATTGTTGCTTTTGTCTGCTTTTAGGGACATGTAATGAAACGACATCTATAAGATTGTATTTTTATACTAAAATTAAAATATTCCTGCAGCGAACACATTTCCTATTACGGAAGAAAATCTATAACGACAAAATTTACTTATTCCATCTGGCCTAATTAAATTTTCATTTTAGGATATTTAATTTTAATCTCTGAATGATAGATTGGCAGTTCCAATTTCGAACTTCCACCTGACTAACTATTTCGAAACTAGTGCGTGAATTTTTTATCTTTACTTAGTTTCTAGTAACATCATCTTGATCACAAACCCTATTTCGTACACACATATATGTTCATGCAATTTATAGTACAATTAATGTTTATTATAAATAAAAATATATCACTACGCCATAGTAGCCTTTACACTGTTGATATATAGATTATTTTTCCACGAAGAATATTGTATTATCGGGAATCGGTATATCATGGACAATATTGAGGTTGCATGTAAATTCATGATTTGCATTGTTACAGAGATACTTCAGACTAAACAATATTTTCTTGGCGCTCGGTAACAAGTCCCAAGCGATTTATGCTCTTTTCTTTGTTATTGGAAATTGTATGCTTTATAAAAGACAGATTTTTGGTTCAATATATTTTTGGAGGAAGATTTGTTTGGTCTTAGAAAACACTGATATCGCTTTTCATTTACAATACATAAATAATAAATCAAATTTCAATCATTATTATAATGGTGGATTTACAAATATGTGTTACTTCTATTACTTCTGACTAAAGCAAGTAATAATAATATGGAAACTCAAATATAATCTTAATTGTAAAATAATGTCTTAAAATAATAAGTGGAAAGTAACATATCCCTTTTCAAATCGAAAGATCATAATACCCTGTTCGATATTACTCGATAAAAGCAAAGTAGGTACTAGGATGTACTACGGTAATTATTCCTATTAAATATTCATAAAGATAAAAAGCAAGTTGAAGTAGAAGATCAGCGCGCTTAATAGCGGAAATCCGCTCCACTATTAGAAGTCAGGTGTATCTGTTTAAAATTCATAACCGCTGCGTTGTCCGGGGTTGAAAGTTAAAATTAATTTACCCAGCTATTCACGGTTACTTATGTGTCCGATACGAAGCGAATGAGCTGGAAGCGATTGGCGCCACAGAAATAAAGAATCAAAATTTAAGCCTTATTCATAGTCAGTTTGATATTATTAAAATTGATGCTAAAACGCCTATCCACATTTACGACACCCGAAGAGTGTCAATGAGTTACCGCCTTTAAAAGAAAACTCTCTTTGTGCTTTTCTGTAAGAGTCTTGTTATAATATTCTGGGAATACTTATATAAATGTGATAAATACTCATACAAAACGACGGTTTTTGAAGATGGTAGAGCGATTACTTCCTGTCTGTAGAGGTAGCCAGACATGCTAAGACAGGTAGAGAGACAAGTTAGTCAATAAAGACTAACTCGATGCATGCGACATTAAGTAATACAGTAGCTGTTCGACATTTGATTGAGCTGCTGAGATGACTTCCTGCCTGGTGGTTATTTGCACTTGTATATCATTAGAACGTGGCATATTCCTTCTCGTAATGTGTGAACGTTTATGTCTTCTACAAAGATGGTCATACGACGGTGTTTTGGAGTATCATAGTGGGCCTTCTATAGTGTAATCACTTTCTAGATATAATTGGTACATCAGTCTCATTAGTTGAACATTCCTGTTTCAGGCTGACTTGGTACTGCAGTATTGTTCCACCTTCCGGGTCTCGAGTTGGACAACTTGTACGTTCCTCCAAACTTGTACATTTTACGGATGGAATTTAGGTGACTGGTACTTTTAATTGAATTTATTATATATTTCAGTTATGAATTTATCCTGTTTAACGTTTAATGGATGTATTGTAACTTGATTATTTCCTTCATGTCACATAAATGTTGATTGTCTATTAGACCATTTAGGCTAAATACTGAACATAAACTAAATTAAGATATATATTTAACTAGCGGGTAGTTACGCTGGACATCAAAATAAAAATTTTATGTGTAATTTAATAATAATTTAAAGAAACATTTTATATGTAAGCTTTCGTTTCCCCTTGGCCTATATGCAAATAATAAGTATATTTCAACTTTAGTAGCTAAATATCGAGGAGAAAAAGTCTGAATTAGTTTGGCCGCTAATTTACAATATTTTGCTGATTTACAATATTAGTATGACATTTTTGACTTAACATGGATAACCTTTTATGGGGAATACGGATACATAAAACCCAGCAAGGTGCGAAAATTGAAGATTTAAGCCGAGTGGAAGCAAACGAAAAACAAGAATTGATTTAAAATCGTAACACCGAACTAATCAGGATGCGGGGAGCGTGATTTATTTCGCGTCAAAGTTGAAATTAATTCACAACAACGCGACGCCGCGAGGCGACATTTCTCTTGTCAGCCACGGATGCAGGCTTGGAGCGACGGTGTTTATAACAAAGGTAGAAGTGGTTTCAGTATACTTATAGTTTATTTGCACCTAAGCTTATAATGAGATCAAATAAAGGTCATAGAAGTGAAGGGTTACAATAACGACAGAGCTAATAAATACTAATCACGTGTCATTTCAAAAAATTCCAAAAAAAATAAGAAAGTTAAGGATATGTTTTATATATCAAAGCACGAAGTCCTTTATGATGATAGCGTATATTATAATGAGTTAATGAAATTAGTGAATATCGTTACGGTTACGATCAATCGTAGGTACACAGGTCTCCTGTGAGTCAAAACTAACACACTGGAACTAGAAAGTGGCAGTGAAACACAAAAGCTTATTTCACTCAAAACGGCTCCAGCGACAAAAGTGAAAATGAAAAGCTGCTAAAAGCGGAGTGAAGTGTTAAAAGCACAAATTTTGCGAGAGCAGTGAGCTCTAAAATGTCGACACTACATTTTGTTGCGTGATCAGTACCGTCGCCGCCTCGTCGACGCATGTCACGATAGGCTCTGATTATACGGGATTACACAATCAAGTGGGGAATTTTGTTTGCGCTTCGGGAGCGGGGTCGACGAGTTATTTAACATTATAATATAACACGTACGTGTTTTCGATTTGGTTATGTTTTAGCGGTGTGTTTAAATTGAAGCTTTGATCCCGGTTCCATTTGGGAATACGAGAATCATTGACGCTCTGATCTGTATAATTGTTTGAAGCTACCATTCCAGGGGGAAAACACATAAAAAGATTTACGCTGGTAACATTTTTCAATCACAAATTTAGATCAAGAAAATCACATTGAGGAAAACCGGTAGAGAGAATTCAGATTTAAGCTCTAGAATTCAAAGCACTAGAGACTTCTAATACGCTTGGTACCGACTTAGAAATTTCTAAGCGATGCCATCTTATTGCGAACAATACTGAGGATAACTTCGAGATGGATCCGTCCGAATTGGGCTAAGAGGGTTTAACCAGATTTCTTGTTGAGCACGAATAATCAAAACAACTCTGTGCAAACAAAGCATAAATTTCGTTATAAAAGTAAGGAGACAGGCACAAATCCCTCTTCGTCCGTTCAACCGTTTCCAACAAATTACCTCACAATATATTTTGTAAGGCAACAAATCATCTAGCTGAAGCCAAAAAAATGTAAAAGCCGTGCAATTGTTCGAGCCATAAATAAAAATTGTACCAAAAACACCTCAGCAGTTTTAATATTTTTATCCTCGATAATGGTAAGCATAAATATTATTTGACTGTTTGATCACTCCTTCGATTTTAAAACTGAATAGAAAATTGTTACCATGATATATTATGTTATTGCAATTTAATTTTTTTCCTGTGAATTTCAACTAAAATCAAGTTTAAATGTTTTCAATAAAACTATATATTTGTGTCTCTTAGTTTAAAAAGTGATTACATTTTATCACAATTTCAAATATAGAACTCTAAAAAGTACGTTAGTCTATTAAATTAAATGTTATTATTAACTATTATTAAACTATGTTGCGAAAAGAATAAAGATATTCGATAGATGTAAAAATCCCCTAAATTATTAACACTCACGCTATCACCATTTGAAATTAGTATCAAAATTCATTGTAGAAAGCAACGATGGATTACGTAAACAAAATAATTAACTGACGATTACAATACATACCAATATAAAAAGAAATAATACATGACCTAAATGCATAATTTCTATAAAACATAAGGACGATAGAAACATAGCTCGCGGAAAAAGTAGCCCTGTAAATTGTAATACCTGACAAAACGGGAACGAATTATAAGCCACGACCGAATGTTCTGATACGGATAAATGCACTGCAGTTCGGGGCCAACGTTACCGAAAACGATTTCAGTTCCGTTACGGACTTTTAAATTGAATCCTGTTGTTGTCGTTGTCATATTATTCGCATTGTGATAAGTTGTATCATTCACGTAACCATTTCATTGATCATATTGATTTGCATCATTTTCTAATTTAATTCAATCATTTTCTAATCTAATTTTATAATTAGGGCATAATTTATTTGTTCAATTTTCTATATAACACCTATTGATTTATTATATCAGTTTGTTCGTACTATTTATGCGATATAATAGTAGTTTGATATTTTTAATTAAAAAAAAATAAAAAAAATTAAACGAGTGCGGCAATAAAAAGAGCAAAAAGAGACTAGGTCGTATGCTCGACCACACTAAGAAAACATTTTCAGTGGAAATATTACTCCACATAACAGTATCAGTAATGCGATACCGCGGCGCGGAGTCAAAGCGCAGTCTTCAGCCAGCCTTGCACATTTATTTGAACAGGAACACACGGGAGCAAATATTTAACGTTACACAGAAAACCGGTTATTTGCGTCCCGTACTCGGAGACATCTCGGCGCAAATACACGTAATGTGATCTAGGATGTTGCTTTAATTAAGCATAGTGTGTTTGGCCTCCATAAGTGTTTTATTGTGTTTGTTCCATTTATGAATACTATACACTGTTTACTGATCGTTTTAATTACTTAGAAATCCATTTAATGAGTTCAATTGTTTTTAATCTAAGGAAAGATAACTAATAAAGAAATATGAATATTGAATTTTTGCAAACGAAAAAAAAACTTTTTTGTTTCATTACCGAAATATTTCGCTATTAGTGAAATAATGTAAATTTTTGAGAACACTGATAGTTGCAGACCCCATACTTTCCATACGTAATATGACTCCATAGGATAGCCACGAAATCTTTTCCAATAATGCGTGGCCTCAACAGAAGTAAACATTTACCTATATTTGATGTTATTTAAAGTGTCAGTAGGGTCATGCGAACATCATCATAGAAATTAAAAATATATCTACACGCTGACAATAATTGCTTGATAATGGAATCTGACGGCATTTTATACGAAAACTATTTATTAATTGAGATTTCAGTAGTACTTACATAAATGTTAAATAAATTTCAATTCCATTGTTCCATTTCCATAGCACACCTCGAAACCTCCTATTAATCATTTCCAATGTATACTTGCATTTGTAACATTCAAACATTTCAGTTCAACACGCAAACTATGGAAATTTGAAACGCATTCGACCGTAAAGTCGTGCAAAAATTAAATTTCAATTATATGTCCAATGCCAATATAAACATAGCGTGTCGTGATCCGCTGAATATTTGGTAGTTAATTACACGTTACTAGACCGTTTTATTTATTTTTCATTTCATGCAAGTGGATAGGGTAGTATATTTTGTGTTGTGAAAAAGCTATAATATTTGTCACAGGAAATACCCTCTATTTACCCTATTGCTATCCGGTCAAAGGGAACTCATTGATTCCCTTAGAAGGGCGCCCACCCTTTGATATTTGTGTACCTCGGGTCGCGTAGTAAATAACGCTTATTTAATATTTGCTTACCCAGTACCACTTCACATATACGGCATTGAGTATTCGGTAATGAAGTTTTGGTCAGTCTGAACTATCAAATGTGAATAGACGAGACGGACTTTGCGCCACCCTTAATAATTATGCGATCCGGCTTTATTAAAAGTTGTGGCAGTGGAATATCACTTGAGTAGCTAAATGAGTTTTGAAAGTTTAATTAAAGTTAATATTAGTCCATTTTAGTTTAGTAGGCACTATGTTACACATGTTGGAAAATGTAATAGATTTTTCATAATACATTTATTATTAGCTTCAATTGATAGCATGTTTTTCGTTTTTTATTTTACATGAAGCAAGTATAGCGAGTGTTCCTATATATATGTATGTTCGGAGGGTATCTGCGTGGATAACAAATTATTTTAGGCATCAAATTTTCCTGCTAAAAACGATTTCGTGGGCGAACTTATATCAGCTAAGACAAGACGCAGCAGAGTGAGCACTCCGATAGGAATATTTTAAATATTTTCAGATGAACACTCGTTCAATGAGAGGTCGGACCGTCTCCGCCACTGGAATTCATTACCCTGGAAATTTGTTTGGGATATGAAATTCCTAAGGCGCCATTTTGAAACGATTGGGGTTACATTGGAGTGGGCAGTTTTTGTTGCGACATTTTAAGCTTCCAATAAATTCGACCAAATTTAGTAACATCAAATTATAGATTATAGATATTCTCTTATAGATATTCCAGAACATTGTTGAGCGTGAGGTATAAATTATGATTTTGTTCGAAGATCTTAACTTGTTTCTTTACATTGCACTTTAATTATTGAGCTAACATTTGATGGTTGATGAAAGGATACCGAAGAATAATTATTAATCTAAAACAATTGTACTTACTCGTATTAATATCATTCTTACCTTAAGTATTCTAATAACTAATAATCTAATACTAATAAAAACTATCTAAGTTATTAATAATATTCGATTATGAAATATTTATAAAAAATATTATTAATAATAAATATTTGTATCAAAAATCACAGTATCGAGGTTCTAGACAGGATGTGTGAATTAAGTTTCCGTTTCACGGAGATATGTGTCAAGTAAAAGGAAACCAACTAAGCTTACGTCCGGTAGGAAATCGAATCTAGGCATCACTCACAGCCGGAGCAAGTTTCGGTCCATTTTAATTAAACTGAACGCGGTATCCTACTTATATACACCGTTTTACATCTCCACGCCCATTTGTTGCGAGCAAAATTTAAATATTTTACACTTGAATGGAACCTTTTCGATCGTTACCTTAGGCGTTTTAATGCCCTGCCGCTGCCTCCGAGCCATTACTCCAACTTCAATTAGATGATATCTGACGTTTATAGTTCTTTATGCATTCAAGGAGCCAGATTATGCTTTTACAGTGCCAGATAATGCCATTTAATGGCGGTCCGATCATTATGCCAGTTTCACGGCGGTAATGAAAATTCTGCGCAGGTTTTACGATGAAGTATAAAGGTACTGCGCTTGGACCACTTTTTCTGAACAGGTGTTAATTTGAAATGAGCATCATTAAGGGGTAAAGTTGTTAAGATAACATAGATAACGTTTTACAGTTTTATAAATGAGGTGAGTTACCATTAAAGCCAAAAATATATATATGTTTTTATTGACTTGTAATGAAAAAGGATGAATGAAGCTATTTGTTCAGTTCAAATCCACAGTCTTTTAAGCTTTCAACATCGACTAAAGTCTATTGTAACAACAAGCTACTTTAAGTTTGTTAAACTATCGCATTCTATAATTTTATCATTTTTACATTCCGTTTTATGCTTTTATCATTTTACATTTCATTCTATACTTTTATCAACTAATAATATAAGACATATACATTTCACTGCCTCGGATATTAAAGACAACGGAGAAACAGTTGGACAACTGAGAAACAGAAAATCCGAAACGCCCCCGCATCTTGCATTACAAATGGAGCGATCGAAGATCGTTCATCCCTTCAGTCGGGATGTTTACTTCCATTTTATGCAACGTCGATTTCAACTCGGAACTTTACATACGAACACCTAATACTAATAAACGAGCTGAATTGTTTTACATTTATTATTAGATATAATATCCCATAAAGTAAAACTAATTTAACCGTGAAAAAAAAAGTAGCAGATAAAGGGCTTAGGTATAGTGCGGAAATTGTTTTCTAGGTAGAATGATGTAATTTTGCAGCGTAATGCGTAATAATTGTCATAGTGATCATAAACTATCAGAATAACTTGTAATCCGTAAATACGCTATATATTTGATCAAACAGAGATTCATATTTGAATAACGGATACAGAATCGCTGGTAGAACATGATATAACTTGGTCCTCGAGTTGGTCCACTTACAACTGCTACACCACTTACAGCTGCAGACATAGGTAGGGACCTGTCGCTGCCCGCCGTAGTTAGAGCCATGGTGGGCAGCGGTAGAGGATGGAGGGCCGT
>DVPR01001516.1:0-10761 GCA_018239345.1 Oxynetra stangelandi | reverse complement strand
TAGTGCCCGACCTATTTGGTCGAGATAGGAGAGCCTTGGCCTCCCTCGACACCTACGTTCATCAACACTCGCGTTGTCATTCTTTCATAGTCCGTTCTCTCTAGATGCCCGAACCATCGAAGCATATACATAATGTATTCCAATCTGAACTATTTTATAGCTATGAACCTTAAATGGGGCTATTTCACCTCATCACGTCAGGAGCCCCAAATACACATAACAACTTAAGCCGTTGTATTACTTTGCCATTTCATGTAAATCTTTTTTCCGCAAATAGGTTTTCAATATAACGAGGATAATGTCGATTTTATGGATGCTTACCTCAACAGTGCGACCATGAACACTACTCTGCGATACGCGATTATTGAAATTCTGGGCTACAGAAATATATACAATAATTGTGGGCTAGCAGACTAAACAGGCACCTTACCAAAACTAAAGAATCACATGAGCAGCCGACTAACCGATAGCCAACTAACCACCAAGCAAGTCCGCAATTTTCAATTTAGTTTGAGTTTGCACGCGTAATCTTGTTGTAGTTCAGCTATTGATGGAATAAAACCCTAAACAAAACTGCGCATGTTGCGAGGATGCGTAGCTTAAGCGCTCTATTCAAAGTAGTGCTGCGTACCAAATCGGTGAATTGACGCGAGCCGTGTGCCCCATGGGGCCTTACGCTGAAAATTTTATTTATAAGTATACTTACTTAATTTATCATTAAATTCTATTCTATTGTGTGGATTAAAAAATAGAGCTTTTTCTACTTTCTCCGCAAAATGTTAATTTAATATATAGATAACATCTTAAGAAAGAACTGTTTTAAATGTAAAAGTGATTTAATTATGTTTTCTTTTTCCACGTAAACCAGCAAACCCTATTAAGCAGTCTCGCCCGACTGGCCCTCTCGAAAATACTTTTACTCGGCATTACGTATGAAAATTAAGTTTGAAAAGCTGGAATACTTATTTTGTATATACGATTTTACATATATTTACTGTAAATGGCTATAGTATTTATACTATCTACTCCAAATTTATTTTCTATTAATTATGAAACTTGAATTATTTCGATTTCCTACATTTTGAAGTGATAATTCACATCGCTTTAACTCGCTTATCGCTATTCGTTTACGGTGACGTCTGTACCTCAAGCACGATTACCGACATTGAAACCTCACCAGCGAGCTACATGGATTCGCAGCCAATATCGTTGTGCCAACAATTCTTCGCGTGAACAATTTTCGCATACCGTTTGTTTTCAATATCAAAACCCGATACCTGGCTTTGTTCGGAGCCGAAGGAAATGCTTCTGTTTGCACGCCAAATATCTCTCAATACAAATATTTGTTCCAACTATCGCGTGGAGATGGATCTGTGATTAAATGTAGCAACTGTGCAACCATGTGGACGATCGAGTCAATGGTATACCTGACTATAGTTTAATTATTAACCTAATTTACATAAAGATAAAATCTGATTGCATTGCTAGGTAAAATGTTTTTTACTGCTTTTCACTATCTGGGTACGGATCTAGGATTTGTGGTTATTAACTTCAATAATTACATTACGTATGTCTTCAAAGCACATGTAAATGCTGAACTTTGTAAGGTGTGTTGAGATTCAATTTCACTCTTGAGACATAGCGAGTAAATTAACGCTACTATTTGTGTAGGCCAAAGGCCAAGTTCGAAGCCACGCTAGTAACATAAGCTTCGAGTGTGAAGCAATAAGTTCGAAGTAGTAAGCATGGATTTCAAACAAAAAGTTTGGTTGTTAATTGAACATTAACGGCATGTCAATTTGTGAAACCATATAAATGTTAGCCGGACGAAGTAAAAAAATACAATTATTAACATATATTGCACGTCATTTGATACAGATGAATAAAACTGAAAATGATTGCACAAGTACATTGATTCGATGGATGTTCAATGGATGGTAAATAAATAAAAAGTTATCTTTTAAAGTACGTATTCAGAAATGTAAATACGTAGTTTATGAACTGTCTGGTTGGCAACTCTATTAAATTTGGGATCTCTCCAATATGAACGCTCGATTTGTTAGCAATTTTATAATATAATAAATATTATTTTATTGTTAAATTTCTTATATTACATTTCAATTATGTAACATACTAAGCTAATAATTATGCTGGCACTTGGCATTATATTTAAACTTGTAACTTTATCCATATAACAGTGTACAGTATGTTAGTGACCTGAATAAAGAAATAAAAAAATCAAGCACTTGGTATTATTCAGTAGCGTTGTATACAAAATGTTTACTCCTTCCTCTTAGATATTGTTTTTTTATTTTAGTGCACATTGTACATCTATTTGTTACATCCTTATTGTAATAAAAACATGAATATTGCACAAAATTTTCCACAGTCAAACAAAAGGAAAACTTATCTGCCAACAAAGAAAATGAAAACAACTGTAGCAGATTGGAAAACACTACAAACGGAGTCATCCTGTTCAGCAATATGAAAGAACCATTCATTGCAGTACAAAGGACGCGTCTAATTTTTATTTTAAATGAAAAACGGGAATAAAAAGATGAATATTTTAACGATGACAATATTATTGTGTTATAGTATAAACAGTGAGTTAGTGAAGACCCTTATCTGAAGAGCAAGGAATGTTCACAATGCTCCAGGGCATGCATCTTGATCTGATATAATTATATTAAATTTTCCGGCCACGACCGACTAACCCTTTACACCCGTACCGAACTATCGTTTGACAGACATGGGTTTTATTTCTGTGCTTCACGTGTCCCCTTTCATTAAGTACCTCTGTGACTAGTGCTAACAATTTTGAAGCACGCGGTGAATAATTTCATTATCGGTGGTCTGTTTGATTATTGAAACCTCAAACGGAGCTATTACCGATTTTTTGAAGCAACTGAAATGCGAAATATGAATTTCTAGAATATTAGCTTCGTCTTTGCATCATCAACCTATTGAACGATCCACTGCTGGACACGAGTCCCCTCTGGGAATAAGAAGGATCTGGCCATAGTCTACCACGCTGGCCAAGTGCGGGTTGGTAGACTTCACACACCTTAGCATATTTTTTTCTAAGATGTGCAGGTTTCCTCGCGATGTTTTCCTTCACCGTTACAGCAAGTGACATTTAATGTTAAAACGCACATTGTAAAGAAAGAGGTGCGTGCCAGGATTTGAACCCAGAACTGTGAGAGCTGAGTTCTTGACCATTAGGCTATCACTGCTTTCGTCTTTTAGTAATCATAAAAAAGGTTTAATAAGGTAAATGCCACTTAATATTCATTGTGTCATCTGAATAATTTATGTCCAATCCATTACGCAATTATTGCAACATAAAAATGTATCTAAGATAAGAACTCGAACTGCAATGTAAGCACATCGCAATAGGTATGTTGCTTTACTAACAAAATTTTTGTTCTTAAGAAAATAAAACTATCAACTGTAAGACAAATATATAGCTAAGTTTGTACAATCGGGGCAATAAGTATTGCCACAGATCGAAAGAATTGTCTCGAGGCAGAGTTTTAATTACGTCTTTGTGTGAAATAAGATTGTTGGTCTTAGATTCTGGTCAAGATTACTTAGGAAGACCACAAACGTAATTAAAACGTACTGAAAATATTTAATATATCTAGTAATTTATATTACGTTACCCATTTGTTGGATTCGAGCACAACATTACTAGATATTCTATCACATATAGTCTATTACATTTTTACCCCTTTAAAATAAAATTATTTTGTATTCGTACTGAGATTTGAATTGAAAGTGACCTTATTTTCGAATTCGAATTCAAAAAAATTCGAATACACTTATGTTTAAAAAGATACAACGAGCAACGTGCAACGTACTAAGCGGACTCGTTAAATTCCTACTTTTTGGTTATGTTAGTGAAAGCTTTCTCGCTTGAGTATGCACATTTATGTTGTGAATTGAACATCATAAAATTTAATTCTAATCTGATAACTCATTTCTATATCCATTGTCTAAATCAAAAGCTAAACTATAATTTAAGCAAAGTGTTATTATAGCGCAAGGTGTAAAATATGTCTCGTCTAGTTTTTAACGCTCTGGGATATGCGAATAGGCACCACCCACTTCACAACGTGGAACTATTTCATTCCGGTACAAAGAAAGCTCATCTTTTTTATAGATATTTATATGAAAAATAAATTGAAGTTTACATTCTATCAGCAGCAGGAACGTGCAGCGCGGATTGCGGGATCCTCGCGGAAATAAAGGCCTGTTGTTGGTGGCACAGTGTAGCGTCTTTTTTATTTTTCTTATATAATTAATTCTTCTTCCTCTTTCGATGCCTCCATTCTAGAAAGTACATTCATCGTAAGATATAATGCATATCTAAGTACCTATGCATTTTTGAATCATCTAGTGTAATGCGAGATTCTCGTGAACTACCATCGCTATTAATAGTACGTATCAATTTTAGACATTCATCACCATTTCAGTGTTTTGATGATACTTTTTTTGTTTGCACCACCAACTGTGATTGGCTTCAGTAAGCACTAATCCGATGTGAGTCTTCAAAAAGTCTTACAGCATGGAACGAAGTAACAGTTACCTGAACATTCATTATTTTTATTTGTTACACACTATTTTTTTAAACAAGGAATTAAATAAAACATTTTAATTCAATACTGAATAAACTTACTCGTAGTTAAGATAACAACAAAAAATAACAGATTAATAAAGAGAATATATTCAATGGCCAATTAGTAAAATTGAGCACTGCAACTTAAAAAAAACTTTCAAATTTGTGGAATACATAATTACGTAAGCCACTAAAAGTATAAACAAACCAGCTTAACAAATCCGAGAAACAACATGGAATCGGCTAATATTTTCATACGCAGAACTCAATATAAGCTGGTGTTGGCGAATAGTATGCAAAAATCATACCAAAAAAAGGAAAATATTGACCGAGTTGGCCAATAGGAAAAGTCGACTTCACGTTGGAAAAGTAAACACACCGTTTAACGTCTGAATAACGAAATAAAACATTCAACAGTCTGGAAACGGATTCGTTGGGCCCGAAATACCCTTATGATATTTTAATGCTACTGAAGGACGCAAATACGAGAATTATTGATAGAATTTCGAAGGGTCTTTGATGTACTACATACATAATACCATAAATATTGACGTAGAGAGTCCTACATACGCTTTCTTTAAATAATTGAAATTGCGGTTTTGGATGAGTTTAATAACTATTGTTTCTCGAATTGATTTATTTGTTACAGGTATTAATTAGTTATTTTAAAGAATCTCACTTAAAAAATGTACTCGTATGCATAGTATTTAATGATTAATAATACAAGTATATTGGCACTGGCCAGTCGCATCACATCGATGGTATTAGTATGAAGCGGGCGTGAGCGAAAAAGTTTGCACCCAATGACACGAGCGTACACAGGCAGAGTACCTAATACTTACTTAGGAAAGTGTCGTAAAAGATATTCTATAAAACTAACATTTGGCTTGCATTTGAGCACAAGGTGCATGCATACGCTCACATCTGCTGAATTTTATAAGGACACGTGCACCGGCGTAGTGTGAAGCGGCCACAGTGCGGCAACGTGATTGCCACCCGAAACGACTCTACTTTTTTCATAACCCACGCAACTCGGCTGTAGCTATAAAACCGGACGACAATATTTGATCATTTCTCATTGAAATACATCCGCTGTAGAAATTTGGGCATCCCGCGATATCTTTGAACATTAATGTTTAAATGTTCTGCAAATACTAACGAACACTACTGCTCGAGGCCTACGCTGCCAGTTAAGTTCTTAATACGCAATTGTATTTAATTGATTTCACTAAAAGTAGATGAATATGCCGTGTTTGTTTTAGATAATGACGATTTATTGTATGTATTTCTGTAACACTGTTCGGATACTAAAGAGATATAGGAAATATGTATAGCCTACATATGTATAACTTTATCGTTTGTACTTTTGCCGCTTAACTACTGAATGTTAATTACTTAAGCTACATGTCTCACCTACGTACTTTGATAAGCTCGGAGCTAAGCTCGGCAAACGTAATATAGGGCGTCCTTCGGCTCAAAACTATGATAATTGACAGATCCATGTCTAGCAGTACACATATAAAAGCTAATGTTATGCTACATGTTGATTGTGTATATTATGAAAGGCTTTGCTATTGATCCGCATATTTCGTGGCCCGACCCAAAGTGCTAAACTGTCGCTACCATTCCATTATTTCCACGCCGCGACTTAACACTGTTGTTATTGTAACGAGTTGTACTCTTTTCGCCCTTTTTGTGGCAATTCGCAATTTGTGGCCTCTGTTTCGATTCGCTGCCTGTAATTTCGTGCGAAGACGATATTACAGAAGTTTGCTCGAATTGCGGTCGTAAATATGTTCGAATACTGCGTTTGGACCGGTTTCAATACACGACGATAATTCAGCGGTTTCAAATTGCCAAGTGTTGAGAAGTTTTGGCACCGGGTTTTCTTAGTTTAATTAACTTTTCATTTAGTACTTCTAACACTTCAAATATCTAATAGCACAGTAAAAATCAAATTATATTTATTGCGTGTCGATTACGTATATACAGCCATATATACACATATAGCGAGACTTGTCAAAGTTTAAAACGTTGAGTGTATTACATTAATCACACTGGCTACGCGGAAATATGTAGGTAATATGATGCAACAATGCAACATTATTTCCTGCGCACCATTCTCCGCAATTATCTCGCGTACGATCAGCGCCGCGAGTGACGATTTCCGGACGCACGGGCTAATGGTGAGGACATGGTGGTTAACAAAGCGATGATAATATATAATATATTTTTTTATATCTATTCTTTTTCTATTATTTTATATCTATTTTCCATCAGGTGGGATAGCAGTCAAACGCGAACCTATAGCTAAATAAAAAAAAGCGTATAGAAAATTTTAGTTTCGTTGTTTTCAATTCGTGATGATATTGAGTTGCCTGGATTATTGCTCCGATGCTTCATCAACTGCTTACCTGACCGCCGAGTCGGAAATTGTAAGTTCTATTCTCACCCCGTATAAATATGTACATACCGAGCACTTTTATTTATTCTGGTACAAAATTATATCTTTATAACTATATTTATATAAATAAAATTGGCCTAATCCTTCTCATTCCGAGAGGAGACCCGTATCCAGCAGTGGACCGTTCAACTTTATTACCTGTCTGGTTCGTTTAGCACGAGTTCTGCCTAGTTTAAAATCAGATGAGTGTGTTTCAATTGTCTCAAGTTAATACAAATATTAAAAATCTATTATTCCTGCAACGCATAATAACTCTCAAACTAATCGAATCTATAGTTCTACGGAATTCATTAAGATGTACAACTTAAAAACAAAATAATGGACATTTTTAACACGAATTGAACCAAAATCAAGGCGTAATAGTGGTAATATCTCTATATGTCGCGTCGATCGCCAAAATCAAATAAAGCCTCCGCCTTCATCACATAATCCTCTATCTAACCATTCATCGCTATATCTGCGGTAACTTAATATCCAGCAGAGATTGAGGGCCATTGTGGTGACGTCATAGTGATATTACGCTAAGCCCACTCCAGAGATTAAATGCATTCAACTCATCAGGATTTGCGTTTAATGCATTCAAATGGGTCCTAACTCATCAGTGTACGCATTAAGTGTATTCAAATGAGTCTTTACTCGTCGGGACGCTCACTTTGTCTGTATTATGTCAAATAAATTACGAAAATGGTCCATTTAATGCATATTTAGTTAGCTATAATTGATTTGTAATGAATAACTCACCCAATAGTCATGTAATCTTTATATAGGAATCTTGGTTTTTAATGTTATTATATTTTTATTTAATATATGGAACATTCTTAATGGAATTTTTGAGCTACATATATACATGTATACCATTACTCATTGTAACATTATTCAGTATATCACTACCGTTATTTTTATTTTTGTTACCTGTATTTTTACTGCATAAATATATTGAATAATGAAGCAATTTTTTTTACACAGATATCATTATTTGATACAAATAACTAAGAAGAATAAATTGACTCATGAAACATCAGCATTTTTTACAGCCACTACGCTACTCAACAGTGGCTTAGATTATGTTTCATTTCAATATCTTAGGAAAATACGCAAAATTAGCAGTGTGCAGGTATGGGAATATTAATACCATTAGTCCTCACAGCACATGTTATAGTATGAGAGTAATAGTAGATAGTTTGAGTGTAATTAGTATACCATAGTTGAGTGTTATATCGTATACTTCAACTTTAATCGATCATTTCGGCCAACACCTTGAGGCATTGCTACATATCTTCATACAACTGTACTAATAGCTTGTACTCTAGACATTTGCCGTACATATGAAAACATAGTTTTTTTTTAAAATATTTATTACGTACAATTTGAAACAATTAAAAGACAATACTAAATGTGTTGCCGAAAGACAACATCGTCTATAGGTAAGCCTACGTACGAGTATATCAAAAAATCGTTTTATGTTATAATTGTCTGAACAATAATTGTAATATTTGACACGTTCAAAATTTATATAATATATTCTCATGCACGTATACTGATAAATTACTAGTGATGTGCTAGCCTAGGTGTCAACCCCCTACTACGGTTGTACGGGTTCGAATCCCGGCATCCGTATGTGACTTTGCAACACCATGTCATTAACCTTCTTATTATGAGAAAATACGTGTTTCACGGCGGAATGGTAAAAGCTTCCCACTTTTGTGGAAGCATCTAATCCTTTGTTTGAATAGAGTCAATGCCGCTCCCCACCGCCTCGGATAGACTCAGGACGCTCGAAGCAAGCATCGTAATTCGACATTCGTGAACATACAAGTGTTACTCCAGTCTTATGTGACAGTCATTAGCGTTAAATAATATCTTATGTGACAGTTGTTAGTGTTATCTAAGATATTAACGAATACCAATCGTTGCAGATGTCCTCTGAAGCACAGAAAAAATTATCATCAACGTTCCACAATCTATCACCGGTGCCACTGAGCTACTGACGCTTCTACCGTGCGGTGCTATATTCGCAAAATTTATGAAAATTGTATTACTTAAACCGATACATTGAACTGAATAATGTCCAGTGAAACAACGCTGTAACTTCTACTGCATGTTATATATAATGCAGCCTCTGGTGCCTTAATTTATGTCACACCGGGGCGGCACCGGGGCTTAAGCCTCCGACCATGCCTTATTTATATTACAAATAACTTCTAAGCGACTATACATTTTACTATACGCATTTTATATATTATTACATATATATTTTTTATAATAGATGTACCGCAGGAGTGAAGTTCATTTGATGTGTCGATCTTTGCAGTTTTGTGTTGTTTTCCATTAAAATAGTATTACCACTCATTCAACCAAGGCGTGTAAATCAAGGTTAGTAACTATTAGCCGTGTATATTTATAAAACATAATAATAAAACAATTTTATTATGGACCACACTCAGTCTTACCGTGGCGAACCACGGCCACTAGTTTTCAGTATGGATTTCAATTTGCAAAACTATTTGGTGATATAAGAAAGAGCCAATTAACTCTATTGCTCTGAACGAAGCTGGAATGTTAGAGATAGCGATAGTTTTCGCTTCATTTAGATATAACTACATGAACATTACATTTGTCTAGCGGTATATGTCTTTGTGTTAGCTTTTATAAAACGTATTAGCATTTAAACTTACAAAAACGGTTTATAGGAGTAATCCAGTTATGGAAAGGATTTAAAAAAGGATTGCAGCTTTTGGTTGTCTTTCTAGCCGGACATGCAAATATTCGGTCTGATGCAATTTAAGGGTACATTGACAGGAATATGGCGACTGTAACCAAATTCCCATTTGTTACCTCCTGCCACCAAATTCTCACCATCTCCGTGTGTTGGCAAAAAACTCCAACAAGCATTAAATCCGCCGTTTTAACAACCTACTAGATTTAGGTGTAATACAGTATAAAGGAAAAAATTGTCTGTAGAGTTATAAATTCTCTAGTCTAGAATGATAACATCTTACTGAAATTCATATTCAAAGACTTGCAATATGCTTCCCTGCTATGCTGCACTGTAAAAAATACAAATATACAAACACTCTGCACTTAATTAATTTTGAAGATATCTACCAAGCAGAGAATGCAATCCAGAACTTCCAGCGTAGCATGGTTATTCACTTTTATGAAACCAACATAATTTATAAATATTTTTTGTAAAATGATCACATAAACGAAGTAAAGGTTACATTTATACATTTGCGACTGTGTAGTAGTCGTATTGTCCATAGGAAATGACCAGAGCGGCGAGCCTCATTGTGTGTCCGTGAAGCTTTGAGCTGTGAACTTCCGTCCCTATTCAGTATAGAGGTGTGTGTGGTGTGGCATAATTCATGAAAGACATACTATAAATATAGTGGTAGTGTATCTTTCGAAATGATATTCACCATATATTTACGTTGCATATTTTCATTTGAATACACGGTTGCTTTATAAAATATGCATTAACCGTAAAATAATATTGAGATAAACATATGTTTCGATGGTTCGGGCATCTAGAGAGAATGGATGATGAAAGAATGACGAAGAGGATATAAAACGCGAGTGTTGATGGACGTAGGTGTCGAGGAAGGCCAAGGCTCTCCTATCTCGACCAAATAGGTCGGGCTCTATAAGATGGGGGAGTCAAGAGCCTCCGAAACCGGCG
>DVPR01001515.1:0-10761 GCA_018239345.1 Oxynetra stangelandi | reverse complement strand
GTAGATGAAGCACGTTAGGTTTGCAAGGACAGAGATGTTTGGCACTCCGTGTTCTCTGCCTACCCCGCTAGGGACCTTGTGTGACGGTTATTTATTTATTTATTTTTATTTATGAAGAAAGTTGCATACGAGCATGCAGCAAACCCAAGCAGTCTATGTTGTTCACGAGCATTTACAACTAATATCAAATGGGACTCTTAAAATAGGACTTACAGTATTTCCTAGTTTAGTAACTGTTCGTTGTTACTAACAGAGTTAGTTAGTATTTACTATTAAAAGCACTATAAGTATGGAACAGTAAGTATAAATTTGTCCTGCGAGTACAAGTTAGTTATTATCCGTTGCATTTGAAGTTGGCCACAGACTTAGAGTTTGTCTTGGAAACTAAAATGGTTGCTTCTATTCTGCACGCGGTCCCCAAAAACACATCATTTAGTTCGCAAGATGAATACATAGAATAAATAAATATTTATTGAAGTAGATGGTATTTTGCAGAGTACTTTGATTCGAAAGCCAATCCGATCAATTGTGTATCTGAAATTGAATTCACAACCGGAAGATCAGCAGTCAAATTGACTAACAATTGCCCAACAGGTAAACAACTTAAGTTCATATATATTAGTTACATAGTTACATAGTTTCATAGTTATATATTATATGTCGTTATATGTCGCCAACCATACTAGCATTTTATGTACATAATACTCACGGGAAGATCCCAAGCCGACAAGGCGATTTGGGCACTTAAGCCGTTACGAAGAAAACGCCCACGATATCCGAGACTCTTTGAAAGTCGGTGTAAGTACATCAAAATAACTTTTCGATTTCAAATGTATAGATGAAAATTTTGTTAACTCATCATAAATTATGATTTTTATTTTAAATATTGTTCGTTATTAAAACATTAAGCCGGCCCGTTTGTTCGCAAAATGTCTCTTCAAAATGAATATTAAATTCTTTACAAAAATAGACAACTTTGCTTGTATGAAACTAACTTGTATTTAACCTGTTAAGTAGGTGATAAAATAATATTCGTTTTTTTTTCATACAAAAAATTGTAGCTTCAATCTTGTTGCGAATGTTAACTTGAGCTTAAGATATTAGAATGATTAAGAAATAAAACATGCGATCCATGTGATTACACGTTAAGAAACAAAATATATTATCTCTTATTAACAAAATATCTAATTATGTTAAGAAATGAAATAACAAATCGCTCGTGTTGCTTATTAACAAATGCATAATTTATTTAATAATGTTATCGACAGCAATAGTTGTATAATTGCATACCTGCCGTTTCCTCCCACCACGGGATAGTCTGTAAAAGATTTCAATTCTTGGACTCAAAATATTCGATTATTTTTTATTATATTATAACTGTTACTGAAAGATGCACTACCCCTGTTATTGTGGTTAGAATGCTTCGGATTTAATATGATTAATATCATTTACGATAATTTATACTGGAGTCATGAATGTATTTTTCCGCATACGCAGTGTTTTCCTAATGAATTCCCGAATAAACTTATCATGTTACGATTTCCAGAAATGTCTTCGTACGGCTTAGGATTAACTAATTATACAAAATGATACATTATTATTATTAAGGCTAATTAAACAAAATGATACATTATTATTATTAAGGCTAATTATACAAAATGATACATTATTATTTTGGCACTCCGTGCTCTCTGCCTACCCCTCTAGGGACCTGGCGTGACGGTTGTTTGTTTGTTTACATTATTATTTATCTACTCCTATTTATTATGGTTTGGTATAAACAGACTATAACAAGTTTGTACTTAATATTACTGAGAGGGATTACTTCATCTGCCTGTATTCTCTTATTCCAAGAAAAAATCGCACATCTACGTTTCTACATGACAAAAGCTACAAACATTCCAAATTACATCTCGATAAATTCCTATATTAGGACCTTGGATGTATATCTACTCGTAAACGACAGTCAGATAAGCCTTATTACCTAAATAACTTCAAAGTTGACTTTCGCATCTCCTACATAATTCTTAAAATTGTAAGATTTGCCTTCCAGTGACATTTCTACTGTCACGTTACTAGACCGGGAAGAGTTAGTGTAGCCCGCGAGCGTCATTTAAGAATTTACGACTGTATTATTTCCGTCGCTCACGTCTGCGCGAAGACAACTGACGGGAACTGTGAATACTTTAAACCGTTGGGCATGTGCGTTGTGTTATCGGAAGAGGTATTATGGAAACCAACAAGTTTATTATACACTTAATATATCTATCTTAAAATAAAATTTATCAGGGCTTTCGCGAAACGAACCTAATCGGATTGGATGGAAAATAAATCATGTATGAGGCTGCTGCAAGTTGGAATAAAATTCAAGTTGAGCTGCGAGGCATGCTTACCCCAAAGTGAGGTGTTTAAATAAAGGGCAGCTACCGCTATGCTTTTTTCAAATCGGATATAAATTCAATAGTTTTAGACACGATTTTCGGAACGTGTCAAAACTTATAAATTTATGTTCTTGTCAATAAATCATGTCATTTACTATTATTCCTTTTATTTATTCACTAACAGCTTTTTTTCTGAACAGAACATTAAATCTGCAGCTGGTAGTCAGACCTCTAACAAAAAAGAAGTATCTTAATACGGCTATTAGTTACATTTATTGGATATAATTTATGAACTTAACAATAATAATCAGTTTGATTTCCAGACAATGAGATTATTTTTGCAATACAAAATGAAAGCTACCTAGAATACATCCTCCACACGAAACGTGATATGGGAATTCGAGTTTGCAGTTTGATAACCCCAGGTGACCAATAAAACAGCTCCTTGCTTACGTTGATTGGTTGGCCCGGGCGAACAGCGTTGACCCTTATCCGAGTAACTGCGTGTGACGCAATGCCGTGCTAACGATACCTATTCAACAAATCTTCAAATTGCAATATTATTTTTCTATATATACGATTATGAGTCATTGTTATCTCAATCTTAATTCGGCGCTCAAGTGTTTAAGTGAGAAATCTCGTAGCTTCGAACGTGTGTCATTCTCATATGTCCGTTAACTCGGCAAGCTATACCCGACCCTTGTCAGGACTAACAGTACATATGTATATACATAATGCTTTTTATTATACATTTGTACACACTTGAGTTCAATTTAGGACTTGTTGATTTTAGTGTTAAGTGTTAACACGTTGTTATAAGAAATAAATAATCCCAACGGATACATTACACACGGCCATAATATGGTCCCAAATTAGGCAATTAAACAGTGACTGTGTTATGGAAACCAAATAGCTTAGCTATATGTATGTATGTATTTATACTTACATATACTTATATCGTGGTCCTTATATGGTATTTGTTTTATATACATTTATACAAACAAATATCATAGACATATAACTTGCAAAGAATCTTCAACAAAATTAGACATAAATAGTCCATATTCTGACTTTATTATATCTGTTAATAACGTCGCTGTGATGAGTCGAACAGAGTATTTTCCTAAATAAAATAAGAAGACGGTATCCTTCCTTATTATTTAGGAAGTCATTTTAAAAGATTTACGGTCATTATATTATTTCGACCCCTTTTAAATAAAAGATCGAGTTCTGCTGTGATTCTAATTATCTTGAACATTTAAAGCCATCAAATCCTTTGGGAATAATAGATAGGTCAAATTCATTACCTATTTTGCTTTTATAATTATATTTTTACCTAGCGAACAGCCCATGCGCTCCAGGCTTCGGAAGAGAATACTTTTTGCAACTTTGTTCAATTATATTTCATATAAAAAAAAAGCTTACGAAACATTGGCCGGCTTCAATCGTTCCGTTGTTCAAAACTCCTATGTTAACAATTTGCAAGCACATTACTTTATATTTCTTGAGAAGTATACCGTGAACTATCTCCAGGGGTTTCGATAGTTTGAAAGAGCCCGATCTTATCGGTATGTTGTTTGCTGTTGAAGTTTGGTCGCTGGTAACAACCGGTTCTTATTATAGAAATATGTATATTTTTACACAGGTCATATAAATATGTACATTAGTGAGTAGCTAGCCGTTTTTATTATAAGATAAATGTTCGAAGTGATTCCTTAAACTGGCATAACGTTTTTATTAATTAAATAATGAGTATAGCTCATCGCACATATGTTTGCCTCAATTACACCAACGACCGGTTGTTAAAAATAAATTAATTCATTTAAATATATGCATTAGTAGTAACCTAATGATTGTAGTAATTTTAGAGTATTCAAATATAAAAAATATTGAACTTATTGTTATGCTGAATGAATTATTAAAAACGTGTATTAAAATCAATTATAAACTAATTCAGTTTTGTCCCTTTCACGCTGTAAGTCGTGACATACTCGTACCTATATTTCTGAAGTAACTAGAATAAATTATTTACACGTGTTTGTATAACAAATCGGTACATTTGATTCGCTCACTTTTCATGCATACTCGTATTAATATCATCCGCCGACAGCCCTATTAGTGAAACAATAAATTATTATCTGGTAGAAGCTCATTTGGAAATCGAAACACGAACATTAACTACCACAGCTATGAATACTTACTTGTGTAACAGAAATAACATTTACTATTGCAGTGCGATTTCAGATATTTTATTATAGAATAGTAACAAGTTTGCTAGTATATATACTCGTGTGTATATGTATGTATTTAAATTCAATTGCGAAGGCACCCGACCTAAACGTTTTCTATCGCCAAGCAGTAACGATTGTGGTAATGTAGTGTGGTAGTTCTGGTAGTTTTTAATAAATACTACTTTTGCCGAGTGGTGTCGAAAAATGTATAGAAGCTGCAAATATTTAACATTCGATGACTGCAATGCCGGTTCGTGATTACCTTTAGCCTTCATCGTTGTACACTTGATAAAATAAATATAAAACAAAATCTATTTTATAAGAGTCGACAAAGATTTGGACGTTCTGTATTTTGTCAATTGGAACAACGAATGCATATTATTTTAATGTACGAATGCGACAGGAACTACTGGGGACACATTCATCGTATTGGCAAACGGGACGCACAAACTCCTCCAATGAACATATTCGTATGAAGGCAGCCCGGTCTTAAATTAAAGGAAATCTTATTACAAAATTCCGACGTGTGTCGTGGACTAAAAGCCGGAGCGAAGGATCCGAGCGAAGCCTAATGAACGTGCTCAAAATTTATAACACCTTTAACCTTTTAGTTACTTTGTAAGAAATAAATTGGACCTCAAATACGCTTAACGTAATGGCCCATAATTTTTCTTCGCGAAAAATTCATTTTCGTCCGCGATTCACACACAAAACAGCTTGTAATTTAAATTTCAGCCGTACGTCAAGTCATTGTGGGGGCGATGCAAATGAAACGGTGAATATTTTTCTCCGACAACCTTATATTTACAATTCAACATACGTACAATGCTCTATTTTACACACAACTTATTACATTTCTAGTAAAGTAACGCTGCAATCTTATCACATATCTATTACGGGAATAGATATCGAATTGAGCCATGTAAATAAATAAAAAGCGTAATATGCGTACTTAGCTATTGATATTCCCTATTACTTATTTCAATAAGTATTCCAAGAATGAAAGGGAGATATAGTATCAATTGCTTACATCTATTGTTGGATTAAGCACCTTCCCCACGATAGTAACTACATATTTTAGTACCCGCGACAAATGATCTGAATTCTTAGGACACGACATAAATATTATTATCTTATCTCAAAGCAGTAAGTACAAAAGCTTAAAAGTACCTACATACAATTTTGAAATCAAAACTGTTGGGGCATTGAATAATTTACAAATACGTGTCTTTTCTTAATAATAAAACTACATAAAAAATCTAAAACTATAGTAAATCTAGTAGTTTCTTAAAAACAGTTGAGCTATGGAGAACATAGCTGTAAAAATGACGACTCCGGGCTTGAGTAAGGCCGGAGATCCAGAAATTGAATTGATCCAAGCGACGTAGCTCGGGACTCGGGTGTAAACTTCGGGGAATGAAGACGATCTGCAGTTATCAGTTAAGAAGAGGATGCCGGTGAGGGTCCCATCACAGACGAGGGCGTTCCCGTTGTCATTCTGCAAAAAATAATATCTCATCTCTACTTAGTCACTTGATAGGGTATTAAAACGCTGTAAGTATATTTCGGAATTGCGATTTATGTAAGTATCTAAAATATTTTCTTATATAGTTCGAACAGTTGGAAACATTTGTACGCAGAAATATACTGTTTAGAAACAAATGTGTGTGTGACTGTATATATTAATTTTATTCAGGATAATATAGAAGACATCAATTGTACCCAAAAAGCAGAATATAAATTAGTTAATAAAGATAATTGTTTAAACTTGATACTACTTAAATGAGTAAAGCAACAGATTTTAATGTCCAAAATAATCAATAATTTAATAATTGTGCTATTACACTCGGGCATCTTCTAAGAATGAATAGAGTTAGGAATATACTCTGTTACGATAAGGAAGTGCGGATTGGTATTGTTCAGATGTCTTTGAGATTAGATTACGGAAAATTCTACGGAGAATAACTTCTCTCACCGCACCTCTTTTTACCATAACGTGTGATATGCCATCCTAAGTTACTATACTTGTATATGAACAAATTTCCGAGCAAATATTCGAAAAGAGGTTGTAATGAAAACAGATTGAATGTAAAAAGGACAAGCAGTTTGATTCCTCGGCGGGTGTTGTCGGTTGAGACAATATTCTGACTCTGTAGTAGATTAAGTAAAACTATGTAATCGTCAATTTGTCAATGCTCTTATAAGCCTTCATAAATGACCAAGAGATGCACATTAAGATTCATACTCCAAGTACCTGGATATTGAGGCTGGAATCTAAACCTATGATATGTAAACCTAACGCTAGAATATTAATAATAAACTTAAGAGACAATGAATTCTTAAGAGATTAATGAGACATCAAAGTATTAAGGGTACAAAGACGAATGTACTTACGATACAACCCGAAGAAAGTATGTCGTATGAAGCAGCGCAGACCATGGTCGTCCTTATATTCGGAATGTAAGGCTGGCTGTTATATAATATTGAGCAGAGGTTCTGATTGTAGACGTACTTGTTTGCGAATCGAAGCTCATTGCTGAACTAAAACACGTAACATTTTATATTTAATTGTTAAGCTCGCTGAATAGAAATGTATGTAAAATAAATACACAT
The DNA here is from genome assembly GCA_018239345.1 of Oxynetra stangelandi. Classification (NCBI taxonomy): domain Eukaryota; kingdom Metazoa; phylum Arthropoda; class Insecta; order Lepidoptera; family Hesperiidae; genus Oxynetra; species Oxynetra stangelandi. The sequence goes on along the minus strand of DVPR01001515.1, from coordinate 3,536 downwards.
TAACATATATAAAATCTGGCACATTTTAATTAAAAAATATTAATAAAAACAAACCAAACCAACCAAACCAAAGAAAAAGATCTAATAAATTCATGCCTTTCCAGACTGTTGAACAACGAAGTTTGGTTCCAGCATAGATAACATCCAGCCAAGATATAATTACATTCGCTTTATCTTCCCTTATTATTACAGATTAATAATTATGATCTTAATAGAGCAGCAAATGGAACACAAATTGGGTTTTACATTTACATTTCACTGTTTCCTTCAGATAAATGTCTCTTCCTCCAAGGGTTTGTCAAAGCTTACAACAAAAATAGGGATTGATTTCTTAAACTATTTTCTTGAGCATATTTATGAAAATTTGCCAACGATAGTAAACTCACTTGTTTTTATTAGTAGTTCTTGCAGATAGAAATAACAACTTACCGTATTCGTATAGTTCTCGGCGCCCCAACCGGCTACTCGGCACAGAGTAAAGTCAGACGGATTGAATGAAGCAGCCGGAAGCCGTAGAGGGGTGACCGTTGATGTACTGTATGCTAACGTAAGCTGAAATCAAGGGAGGTTATCAATCAAAAGGACCAGCCAATTCACAATGTAATGATCCGAAATGATATTCTTAAAAGATTCAAGTTACAGAGAAGAAGAAAATAGTATAACGAAATGATGCAATACCTGGTGCTCTATGCACATAAGCGTTTACCTTCAAAAAAAGTGATCATTGTTTATGTGAAAGAAATATTGTTATCATACATATTGTTAATGCGTATACATTTCGTGTATATTTAAAGCCGTAGACGTGTTATTAATTATATTCGTGAGAACCAAGAAAAAAAAATCATAATCCGCTTCGTTTAATTTTAAGGATTTCAACTCCAGCCGCATTTTAGTATTTTAAGAGTGCTTTGCATACCCTGAAATGAGCTCAGGAGTTTTAACCACATGTTTTGAAATAATATTGTGATTTTATAGAGAATATGAGCGTTCCTTTAGCGACGTAATTTTTTAAAAGTGCTTGTGAAATTATTCTTTTGCTTTCCTGAATGGATTTAAATTACGCGATCCTCTCGACAGCAGTTTTAAAAAGTTGTACCTTGTTTGTTACCCTCCCCAAACAGAATTTCCCGGAGCCACAAGAATGCAGTCATTTCAAATTTAAAAGTTCCCGAGCTTTAGTCACCAGAGACTAAAGTCCCTCGTATTTTTCCACCCCGACTAAAAGTCCTGCGTTTCTGGGGACAACAATGGTAACCGCGGGTTCACGGTCTGTTTCCGTTGAGTTTTATCAATACAAAAATCCGTCAAAAAATCGTCTTAAGGCCACATATTATATATTTTATTAAAATATCGTGAATTTATTTTATTATTCAATACAGAAAAGTTCTATACCGCTTTATTACGATATTACGAGCAAACAGCCGAAATATATTGCAAACTATAATCAGAAGAGTTAAAATAAATAACTAACTTAAAAATAAATAACTTAAAATGACTAAACAGTTTCATGTTATAACTTCAAATTTCCTATAAATTTTGACGAGTAACAATATAATTGTGTCACAGAAAAGAAGAGATGTGCAATGGAAACAATTCGATATTTATTGCATGTTGTCATTGCTCTTTAAATTATTTCCAAGCTGCTTTTTTATTATTTAATGCATTAAAGGAGTAATTTTTTTACTATAGAGCACAATGTCATAAATGTAACGTTGTTACTTTAACGTGAAAAAAGTTTGTATCAAAAATACCGTATTTTAATATTCGTTACAAAACTTTAATATTTGTGACAATTATTTTTTTATGATAACGTTATCTGAAGTCTGAAACATTTCTTGTAACGAAAATACTTCGATATCTATTACACAATTTGCTATGGCAACCTAATTTAATCTGAGTTGAAAAAAATATTTGTAACAAAACTACTTCAATTATCCTTATAAAATTATGATTTCTCTTACATATTTTTGTTATGGTATCGAACATATGAATAGATTATTAGATGCAAAAAAAACAACTTTACTTGAAAATGGGGATATCTTTTACTTAGCTTGCAATGTTAATAAATAACGCCTAGTATTTATTGATTGTTACTATGCTCAAGATTCATTAGTAGGTATAAGTTTCTTGTAGCGTTTGTAGTTTTAACTTAAATCATTCTTAAACAATGTCCTTCATCACTTGTTCCATCCACTTACAGGTTACGGCTTCGATTTATATAGTGTTCTGTATTGTTTGTCGTCTCCTACAGTCTAAGACTTTCTACATATATGAAATTGACGAACATGGTTTAGCGGAATAAAATCAATTTAACAATATAAGAAATTTTACGATAAAAGAAAAACAAAACGATATAACAATTTTTTGGATGACCTCACCCTTCGAACAACTGAAAGGGGTAATATTTTCCACTTAAAACCGGTCAATATAGTCCGGACGATAACATATTTGTGATAACGAATAATCTAACTTGTTTATCAATAACCAAACTCAATACGAATATCTTATATGGAATATAAAAAGTGTTACAAAAAGTATTTGGTGTGTTGGTGCTGTCTTTTACCTACTTGAATGCGTTAAAAGATTATTAACCATATCCCATATGTACATAAGTATGTATGTATATAGCATGCCGGTACCAAGAGAGCGAGGTAATGCACCCGGAACGACAATACCTCATTCACTATGAGCGACAGTTGGCTTCGGCGCCGATTTATTTCAAGGAGGTCAACCACAATAGCGAAGACCTACTTACTCTTCCATTATAGAAATTCATCGATAACGAACCTATACTATACTGCTATAAAGTTATGAAAGCCATGTACTGATAGTCCTTATAATTTTGATTTCAGTCCCTATAAAATATTATTCAATAATCATTTTCAATCGCGATGATTAATCGATTGTCCTTAGAGTTTATATGACAAAAATATTTTACCAAATACTGTTAACCCCTTTGGTTTTCTTGCCGTAAGCTCAAATTATTAATCATAATAATGTTTTTGAAATACCCATTATCATCACAATGCTGTAGCTATCTGGGGCTTGAGCAGAATATTATTTAATTAATTAAGCATTCTTAACCGGAATACATAATTTCTATTGACAATACCTATTGTCAAAGTTCATTAGATACAAGGAACTGTAAAGAGATTGTTCTTTTTAATTTAATTTTTTTATCATGAATTTGAACAAACTCCTAACGCTCCCTGAGAAGTTTGTCGCTATAATGTTCCGTTGTTAGCGCAATCATATAGTTGTTAATACAATAAGTTGACTATTCTTATGCTTGCCAAATTTCACATTACGAATAAAGTTCATAAAAGTACATGAACACATATGTCAGTCAGTTTGTAATATATTTCTTATTGCCGTTTCCGCCTTTCAGAGACCGTTCATGATTTTCTTAGTTTTTTTTTCTTTCTCTCAAAATGTATAGATGGATAAAAAATAAATAAATAAATAACCGTCACGCCAGGTCCCTAGCGGGGTAGGCAGAGAGCACGGAGCGCAAAACATCTCTGTCCTTGCAAACC
>DVPR01001514.1:0-10764 GCA_018239345.1 Oxynetra stangelandi | reverse complement strand
GGGGAGTCAAGAACCTCCGAAACCGGCGTGTATGCATGATGAGACTGATGAATGTAGACGAAGCACATTAGGTTTTAAGACAGATGTTTGGCACTCCGTGCTTTCTGCCTACCGTGCAAGGGACCTGGCGTGAAGGTTATTTATTATTTCTTTATTCCTATTTTCAAGTAAAGCTCAACACCAATATATTATGACTATCGTACCTAAACCACATTTCGCAAATAAGTGTCTCACACAAACAGATGACAATTCAATTATTATTTGGTTTCATAAATATAGTACCGCAATAACAGTTCTGGTCCCTGTACCATTGCGTACAGACAGCAATCAGATTTTTTTTACTATATGAAAAAAAACTTGGTATTATTATTAATTTTATTCACTGCTCATCGTCACGGTTTTCACAGGTAATGTGATGCCGGTCGGATCCATGCCCGAGGGTACGATTGTTTGCAATTTAGAAGAAAAAATGGGTGATCGAGGTCGGCTTGCACGTGCCTCTGGGAACTTTGCCACTGTTATTGGACACAACCCGGACGCCAAGCGCACCAGGGTAAAGCTTCCTTCAGGTGCCAAGAAGGTGCTACCATCAAGCAACAGAGGAATGGTTGGTGCGTATATTGATATTCGTCTTTGAAAATTTGCATAATTTTTCAAACGCCATATATATTTTGGGTTCATTCATATTCCTTATACAATATATATAATTTAAGTATTGATCTAATAATAATCTTGTTGCCATGATGACTTTCACTTACCTACTCTGATTGGTTATGATTACACAGAGGCTCTTACTGATGTTATAAAAGCAATATATTTATAACTTTCAAACATGAAAATGGAATATTCACGATGATGAATGTTTTGCAGGCATTGTCGCCGGCGGTGGGCGTATTGACAAGCCCATCTTGAAAGCCGGTCGTGCTTACCACAAGTATAAGGTGAAGCGTAACTGCTGGCCGTACGTGCGCGGTGTCTCCATGAACCCTGTGGAGCATCCTCACGGTGGTGGTAACCATCAACACATAGGTGAGAACTGCATTGATGTTTATACTTACTTTTTCATAGTAAACTGAGGGACATATTAAAGTTGATATTATTGTATACTGTGAATGAGCATCTTAACAACCTACCTCACATAGGAATGGACTTGCACTTTAGTTGAGTGTAAAGTTTTAATTAAGAACTACAAAATTGTGTTGTATAAATATTTAAGAAAAATTCTAAAAAATCCACTTAATTTCAATGTATAAAGTAATTATGTTATTTGTGAATATTATTGATTGTACTAAAAATGTTATCTACTTTCTAATATTCCAGGTAAGGCATCCACTGTCAAGAGAGGAACGTCGGCCGGTCGCAAGGTCGGTCTTATCGCCGCTCGCAGAACTGGAAGAATCCGCGGTGGCAAGACAGACACGAAGAAAGAAGCGTAAATGTATTTTCATGCAAAATAAAGTTGTAAAATCGCATTTTGCCTTTTCCCTTCCTCTAAGTTTATTTTGTCGTTAAATTATCCAGTAGCTTGAAAATTTTGTGTTTTCATAAGTTATTGGTATCTTTAAGTATATATTCACCTCGTCATTACAGAAATACTCAAATAGGTGCTTATTTTTGTTTGAATCAACAAAAATAAGCACCGTCTTAGCAAGTTGACGAACCATTTTGCCAGCAACAGTCTATTTTCTGTCTAAATTTGAATCACAGCCGGCCTGATACGTGGAAATTGAATAACTTGTTTTGTTTTTATAACGAAGTATTGAAATCATTAAAATTAAGGGGTCATTCAAGTATTACATTGGGAGAATTTTCGTAGGAACTCTACCGCCTTGTTCGCAAAAGTAAGTAAAACGCCTACCCCGCCTGTGGTAATGTAAACATTGGTATATATGTTTTTACACCTGTTTAGTTTCTTTAATTGTAATTCATGTTCAGTAATCACAATTTAATAATTATTCTAGTCAATTATTAACATTTTAAGACATTTAAATATTCTTAACATATATAAACGATTTTCGCTGTCGAGTAGACAATTAAAATGAAAATTTTTATTCCAATTACAACCTACTGAATGATTCAAAAAAATCTGAAATCATATTGCTGATGTAGGTAACTAACTATCCAGACTGCCCATGTCTGAATATTGAAGCATAACACTAGACATCCACTTCGGTGTTAACGTAATACTTGAATAATCGCTAATAAATAAATTATTTACCGATCGTATTTTATAGGGAGCTACTATTTACATTTGACTTCTGCCTTCCGTGTAGATTAAATAAAAATAACCGTTGTTTTAATAATGAAACTGGTAGTAAAGAAATGCGTTCGATAAAATAATCTCCCTTTCGGATAATGCTGGATATATTGTGTTTTAGATGTTCCTCAGTCTACAGGCTAAAAATAAACATTTATTATATCTATAGAATATATAAGCAAATACATTCAATTTGTACATCCATGTATACAGCTTTCAATCTATGAATCGCTCCTCAATGATTGTAAATCGCTAAGTTAATACAATAGGTGGAGATTCAATATTAAATTGTCTTATGAACTGTGCTCCTACGAACTTGTAATACTTTCAATATTGTTTGCATGTAGTGAAAGGGAAAAGCTATTCTTAACAAGCCTACCGTAAATTAATTACAACATTTTATACTGTTTGAGTCTACAAGAGCGGCTTTAACAAATTATTAGTGCGTAGCTTCAAAATTTGTACTTAATTCTTTGGAAAGCTTTGAAAAAGTTTTAAAACGAGTGAATAAATATTATTCATGCAAGCGTGCTACATCTTGGGCTGCATCTACGCTTGCCATCAGGCGAGATAGCAGCCAAACGCTTGGCTAATTTTTAAAATAAAATCGGCGTTGGTTATGATATGTTCAATGCTTTTAAATGTATGCAACATTCAACTTAACTAGAAAACAAAAATTACCATGGCAACGAAACAATATAAGTTATCGTACTCGGCCAGTATATACGTGATAGGAATTTTGTTACGTTCCAATCTCTGTGGTGTATACTAAAACAAAGTAAGCAAAGCTCATTTGTGGAGAGAAAGCGAGCTAGAGAATAAGACAGTATGGATGAATGAAACGAAAAACAAATGTGCGTATTATTCCTTGTGCGTATTTATATCTATATTTTTTTTTTATTTTAGGCGCCTTTTTGCGCACCCCTTCAGTTTACGGCCATGGCACGTGTCATGCCTGTCGTGCCCTAATTACGGCTCTGGCGATTCGTCAATAAAACAAACATCACAATTAGCAGTAGCAATTGAATATTTTTATGAATTTAATTTGTTACCTTTTATAAATAAAGACATATCATATATTGCTGTTTGAGGCTACATGCAACAAATGTGGTAGTGCGTATGGGTGATCTAGCGGTAAATTCTCTGCTTTATGCGAATGGCGCCGTATTGTTAACAGCTACAACATCTGAGCAGCAATCACTAGTCACAGTTTATGAGAGATGATTGCATGAAGAAAGGTTACATTTGAATGACCACAAGACCAAAGTAATGGTATTCGAAAGAGATGGCTATACACAACTCTGCTTAATCCAACGCTACTATATGGAAGCGAGAGTTGAGTATGTAAGAAAGAGGATGAAAGAAAGTTAAACGCAGTCGAGATGAGGTCGTTACGCCGCATATGCGGCCTGACTCTCGCCGACCGCGTTCGCAATTCTGATGTAAGGAAAAAGCTTTGTGTAAAAGAGAGCATCGGGGTTAAAGATAATAAAGGGGATTCTCCGATGATTCGGGCAACTAGAGGGTATGGATGATGAAAGAATGAGAAAGAAGATATTCAACGCGAGTGTTGATGGACGTAGATGTCGTGGGAGGCCAAGGCTGTCCTATCTCGAAGAAATAGGTCGGGCACTAGCTGATGGCGGAGCCAAGAGCCTCCGAAACCATGTATGTATGTAGATACTGATGAATGTAGACGAAGCACGTTAGGTTTGCAAGGGCAGTGATGATTGGCACTCCGTGCTTTCTGCCCACCCCGCTAGGGACCTGGCGTGACGGTTATTTATTTATTTATTTATATTGTTTTTGATCCTTTGATGTAAATTGTTTTTAGTGATATAAAAAAGGAATGGCTTAAAATAATAAAAAATAGTAAGTTGTTATATCGTATATTTAGTAAGGTATGACTATCGGGAGATTAAATATTTTATCCGTTGTTTTCTATTTATTATTCAGATCTCGGCAAAAATTTATTATAACAATAAGTATTATGTATTTTATATATTCACTGTAACCTGTGCGTACTTCGCATACCACAATAATATAACAACCACAAGAGCATAAGCACATATTCACATTATTCACTTATAAACATATCCATACAGTACCTAATAAAAAAATGTGTCTACCATTTTTAAAAAACCAGGATATAATAATTGTATAGATCTATAATAATACAGTGTATGATAACATAATGTGTACAAGCTCAGAAGAATAATCGCGGTTGCTGGTTCATGGTTATTCAGAGACTTTTTGAATCCAAAGCATCAGAGTTTCGTTAGGTGCCAAGATTTTAGAATTCTCTTTAATATTCGAGACCGTTAATATAAGCGTCCTTTTCGAAAATAAATATACCTAATAGCTTAGACTAACTAACTGACCTAAGACTTTTTTTATTTCACTCAACTAGCCCATGAAATATATGACGACATTCACCCTCCCTTCGTATCACATTGCTGAACACGGGTTTGCTCTTAAAATAAAAATATTATAGCGCAGTCTATTAATTTGTTAGTGCGGGCGGACACTTCTTCTTCATACACTTATAACCAGAACCGGACTTTTATATTATATTATTATCATCCTAATGATTTTTATTATCATCCTTTAATAAGTCCAGTTAAGTAAATTATATCTTGAGCACAGTGCATTGTACTTCCCGTCGCTCTTCAGTCACTGATGATCCGGGTGATAGCCACGGCCCCACTCCGTTCCCCCAAAAAACCTATTACTTATTACATTTTCTACAAACTGTTGCTGAACAATCTACCAATAATATTTCGCTCATCGAACACATTAATTATTATCTTCCTTAATATCGTCTAATTGTAGGCACTAACAGACTTTTGTACAGACTACACATGTATCTTTATCTATAAACTGAATTTATTTACTCTTAATAGTTTTTTTAGAAATCAAATCATCGGTAGCAAATTCGGAAATATCTATTTCACTGTCGTCCTTGTCAACAAATGAACGTGGTTTTACAAAAGCAATCTGATTTTGTACTGGTGTGCTATCCATGTCGTCCAGGATTGAGCTGCCCAAACTTGTATTACTGCCACCGACGTCTGCTTTGTTTAATGACCCGCCTGTCAATACATCCACACCCCCAACCAAACCTGTTGTCGTAGTGTTATTCCGTCGCGACAGTTGTGATTCGATAGAACGTTTCAGTTCTGCAATTTTTGGACTTGTACGTTGCAACACAGGATTCTTCTGAACAGGTTCATTTTCTATGCTGTAAGTTTAATGACTTATGACTTTCAAAGGCTCAATAAGAAAAAAAATAGGAACTTGAGAGGCTCAACAAAAATGAGATACTCATTTATAATTGAAACTCTAAGAATTACCTGGATATATCCCATTCATCATTTTCAAGAGTCACTAAGCCCAATCCATATTTATCGTTGTTGTCACTTTTTTCCGTTACGCTCTGTGACGGAGATGAAGCGCTCACTGATTTCATTTGTATTGCATCCATATCGAATATAACTTTTTTCTTATTTAAGGAAGACGTCGAAGATGCATTTTTGAGTACACCTTTTGTTTGTTTCGTAATATTATCAACTGAAAAGGCTTTTCTTGGTGTATGCTCTGCTATGGACTCGATATCATCGCTACTATTTTCATTTCTTTCTGTTGAGTATCTAATAGTGTTCTGTTTATGCCCTTCTGATAATGTTCCAGATATGACGGACGTAGTCAATTTCTTATCGTCATTATTTATGTCATAATTTAATTCAACTTTCGTATCTGATGGACGCCGCGAGGGAGACTTTACAAGCCTTTCAATGGATGTTGAAGCACGGTCTGGCGTCCTAGCGTAATATTCATGATCACTTATTATAGATTCAGTATCAGACTCAATATCTTTTTTATATACCTGAGCACCTTTACTTGAACGCTTATGTTTAGTATTTATAGTAACAACACCTGATGGATTTTGTATTTCTGTAGATTTTGCTGGTGAGTTGTTCCGATCTTGTATTCTAGGACTGGAATGCGTAGAACTCGGTGGAGTTTTAAGCAACATCATTGCTTTCTTAGCTACGGCATCATATGATTTATTGGGGTTTTTATTTACATCACTTGTTTTTACTAAAGATAAAGCCTTCGTTTTGACATTCGATATGACTGATGATAAACTAAAAGCCTTAGTGTTTTTAATGGGAGAATTATATCGCATTTTTGTTTCAGCAACATCTGTATTTAATTTTAATGTGTTTGAATCTAGGCTTGCCAAAAGTGAATGTACAATTTGTTCGGCTCCTGGATATTTCTGAAAGATACAAAGGGGTTAAAGATAAAACTCTAAGAACTACATCAAGGGCGAGTGTAATGTATTAAAATAGAGAAGTAAATGTTTTCAAATTATAGTGTTTAATCAATTAAGGAGCAAAAAAGGTTTGAATGCTTTTTGTCTATATGTATTGTATCTGTACATATAGACAAAAAGCATACTTTAAATACCTTAAATTTTAATTCTTGTTGTTTTTGTAAGTGCAGTCTTTGTTTCATAAAAATATTTTGAGGAAGTCTGCTTTTTAAAGGGTCTACCCCAAGTCTAGCTAATTTATTGTTAACTTCTTCTGTTATTTTTGCTCTTATTATTTTCACAGGGCTGAAATAATTAAAATTTTATAAATGATTTCTTTAAAAACAAATGTATTCATGTCTTAGTATTTCATAAAATATAATATCTTACCTTCCTGGGTGTATTATCGTACCGTTTTCCTTAGTTTGCAAGTGCTCTTTGAAATTAATTTTATTAGTATTGTTATCTAACTTAACATTCTTATTATCATTATGTTCATTACCTATAATTTGAGAGTCAAACAATTCTTTATTTATTTTTCTGTTGTTTCGATGTGCCTTTTCCTTTGGACTGGACTTACGGTTTTTGTCATATTTTTCTTTACTCCTAACTGTTTTTATTTTGTCTGTTTTTAATATTTTTTCCTCACTTGACGCGGAATTGTCCGATGTACTCGTGTTTTCTATATTTAAGAGCTCTTGTGCTTTTTGTTGAAGTTTTTGAAGACTGATATTCTTTTCACGAAGTATATTCGGTTTATGGTTATTTTTTAACGGAGATTCTATTGTTACAGTCTCTGTTGGAGTTTTTTCTACCTAAAATATTTTAATGTTTTTTTAATTCGGTTTAATTGTAACTGGCGTGATTTTATGATATAAATAACACTAAATATTAATGTGCAATAGGTAATTATTATGAATTCGCCACTTGTGAAACAAATTCGAAAACATAGTAATAAATAAACATTACCACTTTATCACGTGGTTTGTCGTCTGTAAGCTTGTTATTTTTCTGTTGTAACAAAGTTTGTAGTTTCGCAACCCGCTCCCTTTCAGCGTCGGCCTGGGCGCGTGACTTCTCGGCCTCTTTTGCAATCTCGTCAAACTTTTGAAGCAATAATTTATACTCATTGGATTGTAGCTCGGCGCGATTAACCCAATAAGCGATTTGAGATTCTATTTTATTTCTTTGTTCGATTTCTTCAGCGTTGGAAGTTTTCATGGACTTCTGTAAAATATCATCGTGGTAAATATATTAGTATACAACATAGTTAATAATAATAATAACATAGTTACAGATGCAAATTTAATAAATGCGACTACTAATTAGTAAAGGATATTAATATTTGGTACCAAAACATTTTAATGAAATGTATGTAAGAATGCCAAAGCTGTACAAGTTATTATTTAAGAAACACTGTAATATACGTAATAAAATAAATACAGAATTATTCAACTCCTGTTTTAATGACAATATTTCTGTTCCTTGTTGTTTAATGGTGGTGTGTAATTCAGCGATAATATTTGAATCATCTTTTGTTGGCGCTGATTTCTCCTTCGCTTTATTAGAATCAATCACGGCGATAATTTGCTTTCGCAACAAATTTATTTCTTGGTTATATTTTTCGTGTTCTTCCTTTTTCCATTCTTCGATTTTGTCTAGTATGTATCCCTCGCCATTTGTGGACACCTCGACGTCTTTTGTCTCCTTTGTAATTGGAGGTTCACTTTTAGTATTATTACTGTTACTGTTAATAGTTAAATTTTCGGGTGCACTTGGTTTCCCGAAATTGGAAATATTTTTTTCCATTTCCGCTAATTTAGATTTCAGTTCAGTTATTTCATTGATGAGCTTCTCGTTTTCATCGTGATTACGTCTAATCTGGTCAGTATCTATATCTTTGTGAGGAATTTCTGTGACATTTGCATGACGTCTGGTCATATGGCTTTCTAAATAAAGTTGGTTTAAGAACACTTTGTCACAATAAGTGCATTTATTATGTTGCAAGGTATCTGACGACGCTAGTGTTGGAAATATGTCAGCTTTGTTATTAAGTGTCTGCAAAATCATGGAGGCAATGTTGTCATTGCCGTAAGGGAGGGAAGTTCGGAAAGATTGCCTAGATCTTCTCCTCAGCTTTCTTATTTCTTCATCCTTTTCCTTAAGGAGTCTTTTAGTCGAATCTAGATCCTGGAATACAGTATTTTTATGGTAATTATTGACAATATAAACTAAGACGCATTACACCCATGTACTTTCTTACCTGTGCTAACACAGACACTTCTTCTCGTAAGACGTAAACACTTCGATCCAAATAGTGTCGACAAAATTGTTGATATTCCACTGCCAGTTGAGCCAGGCGAAATATTTTCAGGACTCCCTCATCAAGAATGCGGACATCAAACTCCGACTCTATTACGCAGTCCAGTATCTGAGTAATCACCAAAAAGTCTTTGTATGATGAAATATAAAATAATTAAAATTTAAGCAAGGTTTTTTTTAATAAATTTGATTTTCATTTTTTTAAATGAATTACGAGTATAATAGATAAGTGCATATATAATAAACAGTATTCATTCATAATTTAGATCGTTTTAAAGTAGCTATGAAGTTATTTATTGGTAAACAATATATTTATACGAAGTAACGATTGATAAACAAATACATAATTTAGATCTATTTATTTATTTATGTATCCTTTATTGCAAGGCACATGACTGGATTTCATGTCTGTCTTGGTGAATGTTCATCTTTAAACAAAATATCTTTCACACAATAGTCATAATTATGCCTATACTAAAAAAAATACGCCAGGAAAACAATTCTTACGTCATTTACATGCTGCTCAATCAAAATGAATTTCCTTTCTCTTATTAAACTTTCAATATCAACAAGGCCTGAAAAAAAGTTAAATAAAATAAAATGTGCAAAGAAAACCATTTTGGCACAAAGCGAAATAATGCAGGGCAAACACATACGATTCTCAACCGAAATAGGTCCTGTTATGGCTTTTCCGTAGCCGAATTTTAAAAGGCTTAAGTCACTTAATATTGTCAATTACTAATTGTATTGTTCTCTTTTATGTAACATAAACATTCCTGACAGTAAATATTAATGTAGGCAAAATATTTTAAAGACTTACGTATTTTATTCCATTCTATATGTACACGGGGTCTATGTGTGTTGAACGCAAACCCAGATTCCTCTGCTAGTTTCGGAAAATTGTGATATAGCTCAAAAGACGTTTTGCACGCCATCATAATATATTATTACTCATAGCATTGTTTATTAAAAATATATAAAAGTGATCCTTTTGTAATTAATAGACGTAAGACTGTTTGTTTACAGTTCGGTTTCTAAGCAACCAACCAAATGCTGAAGTGTTGCTGGTTACTTGGCTTGAACCCACGATAATTCTAGTCTATGCTTAGAACGAAAATATTATGAACTGAAATTAATTCATAAATAATTACAATTAATGATACCAGAACCTTGAAATTTCTTGATAGTTTCATTAGATATTCGCATATCCTCGTAGTATGATAATTTCAATGCGCTTTTCAACAATAGGTAAAGTTATTCTTTATTTATATAGTTTTAAATATATAGTGAGCTAGGTGCTTATTATATTATATGTGTATATTATATTTATGTCTTGTATATATAAAATAAAACTATAGATTATTATTTATATGAATATATACATTAATGCATTTATTATATATGAAAGGTATATACGCCAAGGATATTAAAAGACTAAGTATGACTATCAATATTATGACTTTCATTAAGTGCATCTGTGTCTACCTTATAATGAATAAAATAATTTGAATTTGAATGTGTATTGGGTCGATTTACTTTGCTGCCTTTTTGCTACCTACATACAAAGTAATATTTAATTTTTGTTTGCTTTGTATGGTTGATGATTGTTTTTGTTTGTATTCGTTGAAATTCTTCTATCTACCCTGGGTATTTGAGTAGAAAACTTATGTTAGAAAATCATATTAATTTTATAATAAGCCAATCAGATTGAGGAATTCGGGTGGGCATAAATGAGTTTTTTAAATAAAACATAGTTTAATGTGGCCTCAGAACCACTTTGCCTGTATTTAATCTTTATTTTGCCAAGATACATAGAGCCATTGTCGTCGTTAAGACCTCTGTTACCTATAGCTAAAAGGAGCAGTCT
>DVPR01001513.1:0-10764 GCA_018239345.1 Oxynetra stangelandi | reverse complement strand
GGTGGGGGGCGGGGGGGGGGGGGGAGGGGGGGGGTGGGGGGGGGGGGTGGGGGGAAGAATAATATTTTTGTAAATTAGGGTGAGTAGGTTTGAACTTTGGAAATTTAGGGCGCATAAAATATATCATATAATAGCTATTGATTTTTGCTAAGGCTTTAAGCGCGAAATATTAGCCCAACTTAAATTAATTTTTGCGTTGAATTTCGTTCATTAATCAATAATTATAAGTTAGGTCGGCTTAACTTTTTTTTTTCGCCGCTCGCTCGCACCGGCGTTCCGTCCGCACACTGCATGAATTATTTGATCTATCTAATACCTTAGACATCTTTGACCATCGAGTTTCTGTTAATCTTAATCTTATATTCATAATCTGTAGCCGTGAAAATAGTGCACATCGTTTTAAAAACCGAAACTTCCATTTCAATGGTTAAACAAAAAAAATCTTCAACAAGAAAAATGTTTGTCTGTTCAACAGGTGGTATTATCTTTATTCAATTATACTCATAAAATTTTTGTATAAAACGGACTTTTGATTTCCACACAAATACTCGACTGAGTTAACATTTACACTTTACACAATCAATACTATTTACATTGGACTGGAAGTATTTTGTGTGACTGTTTGTATGTAAAGTTGTCATCATATACAATATTATAATATTTAACGTATTATTACTAATGTCCCCTAGCACGTCAGGTTTGCAAGGACAGAGATGTTTGGCACTCCGTGCTCTCTGCCTACCCGGCTAGGGACCTGGCGTGACGGTTATTTATTTATTTATTTTATTGATCTGTTATGTTGAACATTGAGCATTACACGGACATTGAAACTATTATTCAGTTATCTTAATTTTTTTGCAAATTTCTCCTTGAGGTATGTATTTTATTTACAAGTATTAGTGTTATGATAACGTCTTTATATACATGCATGTATATATCGTACGATATTGACATTGAACAAAGTAATAAATAGAATTTTATATTGGCCCTGTACGAAATATATAATAATAGATGGGGTGTGTTGCGGGCGTCAATAGCTAGGAGCGACATTCTTCGTGCGGGTGACGTTAGAGCGATTGGAGACTTTGATTTGGGTATCTTATACGATGTACTGTCGGTTTATAAGTAATTGCTTCCACAAAAATATCTTGCAAATCAGAGACAAGAAAACATATATATTTTATATAAAAATATATATGTTTTCTTGGAAAAATATGTAATTGAAAACTGAACACAGTTAGGTAGACCAAATATTTGATAATAATTAAAAATAAAATGCCTAAGTCGTTAAAAAAAATTATTTTTTACTTTTACAAAAGTTTGCTATCAATCAGAGACCTGGTGTTTTTTTTGTGTAAAAATATATAAATTTTTATGAAATAACCGCGTATAATAAAAAAAAAAAATTTTTACTTTTAAATCTGTTATTAGACTTTCAATTCACTGAACAATATTGAACGAGGTGATTACTTCAACTGCAATGCAGTTTTATTTAGTGATTTAATTATATTTCTAGGTAGTGCGATGACACAAGTCTTATCGGAAAATTTATCGTTAAATAAACACTATGACGCCGAAAATACGTACCGACTCGGTTATGCGCTATGAATAATACCTATATTTAATGAGACATTTTTTTCATATCAGCACAATTTTGTGTATTTTATGTTGCCCAGTATTTAATATTATATCGAATTATTATATTATTGTCTATCTCCATTTCGTTGCTTACTTAATATTATTTTTAAATAAAAAAAAAATACAGTCAGGGTTTTTCGAGAAGACAATGATAATCGGTAAAGACTTTTAATTTTGATATATTTATGGTACGGTTCACAGTTAGATATTTTTAAAGATTAAATAATTTTACGTTAATGGGTCGAATTGTAAATTAATAAAAAAGGCCATTTTAAAACCTTATTGAATACCTAAAATATTTTTAACTATTTTTTAAATATATTTTTTATACTATGGTAAACAATATAAAATACCTTGAGACATCTCCCTATACGCCCATCTGATCTCAAAGGCGACAGACAGCGCCTGTGCTGTGATAACCAGACGGCTTATAAACTACATATATACAAATGTATGCTAATATAATATTTTTAGATCTAGACACAACGAATGCTTGTGTTCCCCGTATAATTCCAGCCACTTCTTAAAGTTCTTACAGTCCATAGCCGTGTTTTTGCTGTGCATTTTATGTTTTTTATATTATACATTCAATGAACAAAGGCGGAGAAAGGATACGAAATATCGCAAATTATAGTGTAAGCTTTTATCATTTCATTATTTAAAAAGTAAATCAAAGGTCGTATTTCTTTATGTTATATTTTTTAAGTCAATATGGTGTGCCAGGATTATACGTTACTTTTGAAATTGGACGCATATTCAAAACCATTCATTAAAATTAAACGGATATACAAATATTAATATAACAAACATATTAAATCTTATCATGATAATGTTTGTATACTTTGTTGGCTAGTTGTTTTTGAAATTTAAATTAAATGAAGACAAGATTGATAAAATTTAAAATGTCCACACATTACTTTCATGAATTTAATACTTTTTCTTCCTTTCGTATGTCAAAATATTGTTTAATACAGAAATAGATTGAGCATGACGAAATGTAGCAACTGATGTTTAAGGTGGCATTCGCAGTTCAGTCACACAATTGGTCAATTGAATAAAATGATGTAATAAGCTATGATGAGTCAGATTTCTTTAATGGATTTAAGACTCCGTACAAGCAATTCTAACGTGTATTCAAATGGTGGAAGTGCATATTGTCGTTTGCGATACGAATGATTATAATATGAATAAACAAAATTTTTATAATGTTAGAGAAAAAATGTGGTCGATTATTCGTCTGGTAAACATTTGCACTGCGCGGAAATCTTTTATACATATTTAAAATTGGTATATTATTTTGTAATGTTTTTGATGCAAAAATATTTTTATTTTAATAAATAATCTTACTCTTTTCATGAACGTATCTCAATTGCAAAATAAATTAACTGAGTTGATATTTTATGGATTGTTTGTAACAGAAATATACGATTGACTGTCAATATCAGAAAATTTATTAATTGAATTTAATGTACGTTATAAAAAACGAATACTATTGACATTTAAAATTATATAAAAATAGTGTGCCATAAAAAAAGTAATTTTATTACATACCAATAAATTTTAACGCAACATTATTATTAAGCGGGGTAGGCAGAGAGTACGGAGTGCCAAACATTTCTGTCCTTGCAAAACCTGGCGTACTTCGCCTACATTCATCAGTCTCTTCATACATACACGCCGGTTTCGGAGGCTATTGACTCCCCCACCTTCTAGAGCCCGACCTATTTGGTCGAGATAGGAGAGCCTTGGCCTACCCCGCTAGGGACCTGGCGAGACGGTTATTTTTTATTATTATTATTATAAGCAATAAGGATGTCACTTGACATTTTCAAAATGTGTAGCACCAATCTATTTATTTCTAAACGTAAATGACGCTACCGCTTCCAGACCGTTATTAAATGTACCAATTAAATATGTATTGTTCTATAATAACAAATGCAACTGACGAAACCATTTTTGTATCAAATATAATAATAATAATATCTTGGGACAATTCCACACACGACCGTCTGATCCCAAAGTAGGCAATTAAGTTGTGCCTGTGTTATGGTAACCAGACGGCTGATGAACTACATATATACATATAAATATATACTTATATAGATATTTTTGTACACCCAGAAACACAGAACAAATAGATGTGTTCGTCAGACAAATATTTGTCCTGGGTGGGGATCGAACCCACGACCCCCGGCGCAGTAGTCAGGTTCACTAACCACTGCACCAACGGACCAATATGCAACGAGCTTGGATCGTTATTGTTGTATAACGGTTGTTTGGCAATAAAATGAACTTGAACGCATTGTGTATAGGTGTGTGAGCAGAACGAGAGTCGACTTAAATTATTGTAACCGTGAAGAACCTCTTGTTCCGAGAGCGCCTTGGCTTAGGCCCGTTTCACACTCGAATGTCAAATACACGCCGACAGTTCGACGAAGAGAAGTTTTAATTTATGAGCGGCCGTGTCAAATGCGTTGTATTTTTTTATGCTTTATTGATTTATAATTGAAAAAATATATATACCCAAACTCCGCCCAACGCGCTTAAAATGTCAAGCGTTTAATCAATTAGTTATTTTTTGTCCACTAAAAATACATTATTATGAGAATCCAATAAATTTTAAATTTAAAAAAATACTCAACTGAATCAAAGCGGATGTTAGTGTTGTATATAATCTAGCAGTGAGTAGAAAAATATTATGTAAAGTTATAGTTAAATGTTTCTAATCTTATGGTCTTATTAACCATCTTTAATAAGTGTCAGAAATAACGTTAAAACGTACAATTTTCACCTTTGCTTCATGGCGAAATCTAACTATTAATATGTATACATTTATTGGTGACAAACATAAAATTATAAATTCTATACACCATTCGAAATTATATATAAAATAAGAACAGTATGGTAAATAAGGTGCTGTGTGGACACAGCCTCCCGTGGCTATAATTGCTTAGACAGCAAAGCTGAACAGCACTGTGCATTTCATTTAACACTTTACGCTCTACTTAATAGAGTTCAATATCACTTGTAAACGCCACGGAAAGGTTAAGGTATGCATTGCCGTCCGTTTCTTTTAAGGGTCCGTCGGAACAAAAAGTGGAAAGTTTAATGCCGGTTTAATGAAGCAGAACACACTTGTTTATTTCATAACATTTTTATAGAAATAACTTTGTTTTATATTATTATTATTATTCAACAATATTCTGAATTGTTTTTTTAATGACCTTGGTTGCATATTTATACGATTGCATCTTCGAGAATAAATGGTACATACTTTACATACGTTTTATTGTATGAATGAATAGCGATGAATAATTAATTATTTGACAATTATATAAAAATATGTATAAATATATAAAATATTAAACAATAATTATATTATATTACTAATACTTATATACAATATACATATAGTGAGTAGTGCATTTTCGTCGTAGCATTATTTTCCACGCCCAATGGGGCAGAGTATGTCTGAATAGCCCAGCTCTGTATCATTATACCTTGTGCTACTAAATAACGAACTTGAATTCGTATATATTTCTTAACACAACAACATTTGTTAATGTCTGTCTGTACATAGAAAACATGGTTTGTAAGCGTATCAAATATATTTAGAACGTATTACGAGTTTTGCAATATTTACGTTTTTTATATGCCCGGATGAAATGAAAATAGCTAGCCCTAATTAGATGTGGTTTTCGTGTTTAAAATAGTACGGCACTAGCGGCGTCATTGACTTTCAAATTATTCTAGAATCAACGCGGCGATGAACAGTAGTTATGAATGAGAGTAGTCACTGGTAAAAAGTTTGTCCATAGATAAATTCGGTTTAAGTTTTTTTGCAATGTCTATAAGAGACGTCCATGTATGCCAGCCAGTATGTTATTGAGAATGAGTTTGTAAAAAACTTCACTGACACCTACTTACCTACTCGTGTCTCATGCGAACATCAATGAATATAATTACATGCATACGATTAAGAAAATAATTATTCTTACGAAAATTTGTAGGTTTGTTGGCGTTTGTTTATACGTTTTACACGATTTACAAGTGCGGTGTTGAAAGTTCAGGTGTGAACACGGCCTCATTGTACTGATTTTTGCCGCTCGCCAGCAATCCTTCAATGTGTCGCTTCGAAGGATGTCACATTAACGCATACGACACTGACATCTGACAACATTGAGATTATGGTCATTGATATTACTATGGTTTGCGAATCGCGGTGACCATTGCACCATTAATAGGCTCCGTGCCACTCGATGTACATAATGAACCAGCAATGAAGATCAAATCTGCACGTGAAATTTTTTTTGATAAAAATGATTGCTACGTCTTATATAGATAGATACATTATACAGATCTTAAAAATAATTCCAGAAAATATCGTTTGTTCGTCTACTTGTGTGTTCGCTCAGAACGCAAACGGAAATCAGGATCGATTTGAGTAGAAATTTGGTATTATAGTATAGTTAAAAAACACGATGAGGCGAATATATGCAATTCTTTTTTGTATAATCGGCAGCGAGTGCGAGCGAAGCCGTCCGCAATAACTAGTGTAACAGTCGCGGACGGCTCAACAAAATCGCGAGAGCCCAAAGTAGTAGTAGCATTATAATGACGGGAAGTATTACTCATTTAGTTAATTACAACACTGCTGTACAGTAAGAGTAACTATTGTTATTTATATGATTACGATCTATACACGATTATTAATGTATTCATTTTGTGTGTGTGTGTGTGTGTGTGCGTGTGTGTGTATCGAATACAATGATATTTCGGTTAGAATTATTTTCTATGAAATATCTTAACGGTAAATTGCTACTTGGATTTTCTAATAAAACTGCTTTCATTTAAATACGATATAATAGAAAGAAACGGAATACTATATATTGAATATATACATAGTTAACTGTTAATTGGATGTTATAAAGTAATGGATGTAAAGGACATGCCGCGTCGGTCCCAAATCAATTGGCTCAGGGCAGATCATAATGATACTTTTGTCTGTATTTGTTGTGTTTCTTGAGATATAAATTTCAAATGTTATTTTATTTAATCGCTGCATCCAACTGACATTAGTTAAAGACGCTTTGGTATCCTTTAAAAGTATGTTACATTAAATCATGTCTCAATCTCGAGACGGATTCGGGGTATGGTTTGAAGCTTTTTATCAACATCAGCATTAAGCATTTTATCATTCCACTGTTGAAGGCGCGCTTCCTCTCATTGCGGGGGGAAGGCTAAAGGTATAGTCTGCCACCCTGGCCAAGACAATTCTAAGTTTTACAGATTTTGTTACAATAATTTCCTTTACCGACGTACCGGGTAAGTGAAATTTAATATTAAAACGCAAAGAGCGTCCTTGATATATTTCAAAGAATTTCGCTGCCAACTAACGAGGGCTTCTCTGCTGAATACTGTCTTCCAATTGCACAATGTTATGTGATCTATATCGTGTGAATTATATTCATTGTCTTTTATGTATACGAGATTGGCTACGGTTTGATTTTTTTTTCTTCATTCGCACCGACCAGCTCACTGGCGTTAGCAATAATTACTACGATTAGTGTAGCAAAAAATTAATAATATTAATATTCTTTTTATTAATTTTTAATTTTGTATATACTTATTTTTATTTTATAAAATTATTTCACACTTCATATCCTATGTGAAATATAATCTTATTTTCATTTTTATAATTTCGTATATATTTTTGCATATAATTAATGTTGATAAGTTGATAAAATTATCCTGATGTAATCTTATTTTAGTAATACATATTACAAAACATTTTTGAGCAGCCTAACGTTGCCTTTTTAAATGAACTTTACATTGTAAGCAAATTATAATAAATAAAAAACAACGCCTAGAAATTTGATAAATAAAGTATTTATATTTTCGTATCTTACGTGAAACTATAAATTCGTTATCGTATCGTGTCGTTATGAAAGTGATTAAAGCTAATTTATAAGATTAAAGCTATTTTATTTTATTTTTTTATCTAAAAGAGTGCTGGGAGTTTCTTTTCGCCGGCTTTTTTCTCTCGGACTACGATAACCCGAAGGGCGCACAAAGCCGAGGTACGACTATAAATAATTATGAAATTCATTGAGTGTATCTTATAATGAATAAAATAATTTGAATTGTATAAATTATTTACCAAAACAAAAATATATATATTACGAAAACGTCAAAACCTAGGAGCGGTTTTAGCGTCGCTATAAAATACGCGCTGAATGTAGTCTACATTTATGTGTGTCCATCTTGTGTATATGATTTAATTTCTCCACCCCTTTTAATCCTCTCTCGGACGTCTGCGAGCGCGCTTAGAGCAGACTGAGCGCTGAACGCGCGGCCATAAGGTTCAAAACGTGTGGACGGCGTCAGCGCGAGGGAATCGTTCCTACCTGTGCGATGCAGCCCTTCGGCCAGACGATACGATATGCATAGATATTAGTTATACATCGCTAAAACTCTATTGATTTGAATTCGACGGTGGGTAGGCATGTCTGTCTGTGTTGTGGCGAGTGTTGGACTTGGGTGATCTGATGTATTATAGGTAGATGAAAATGATATTATTTTGGTATATATAAATGATGTTTGCATGCATACAATTCCAATACGTGAAAGGAAGTAACAAGAAAAGCAATGTCTTTAAGGATAAATTGGCATGGGTTATCCGTGATTGTTCGTTCTATAAGTATGGATATGTCTCGGTTTTAAGAGTTTCACACTGTTTTAGAGGGAATCGGTGAAGGTTCTAAATTGTGGCCAATTCGTCTGTCTTAAGTTTTTATACCACCTTCAAGCTGTCTGGAGCTTTATCTCTCTCTTTCACTCTCTCCCTCTCTCTCTCTCAATGTTAAGTGACCATAGCAACAGGAGATCAATGCCAACGTGCTTTGTAAAATGGCCCTTGAACATTTTGTCAATAGTGGTCACCATTATACATATTTTGAAAGCGTGTTTATTGGCTTTCGTAAAATTCGATTCGTTATTATTATGATCGATACTTCAACCACTATATGTTTTGACGGAGTGAATTCGAATTAAAGAATATTATTTTTATTATTATTAAGCAATTTTGCATATAATTGTATGTGTACGAATCGTTGAGGGAGTGAGGAATGTTAGTTTTAAACTTAATCGGACACTGCCATATTTCGATATTAGTATCAGTAGTTAGTAGTACCATATTAGTAGTTATCAACAAAGAGTACAAGTAGTTTAAATTTTTTTTAATAATTATTTTTAAAATTATAATAAGTACATACAAGTATTTAAAAAAATTGTAATTTTAAAAAAGTAATTGCAGCCTGGCTGTTGTAGTTTTCTGCACTCTACATCTCCAAGTGCAGTGATGAAAATGTATTGATCGCATTATAAAACATTTTGTTTAAGATTGCAACCGTAAAGTAATAGTAACGTTACATTAAACTGGTTTCACTATCATATTAATAAGATGTAAATGTTAAAATACCACGGCAATTGCGGCAGTAAATATCATATTACCGACCGGGCAAAAATAATGAAAGGTTATTTATATTTAATAAGCAAATATCATATTACGCACTATGCAATATAATAAATGATTAATTAAAAATAAATAAGTGCGCAAAAATAGTAGACGATTATTATTAAAGCAGTAAATATCACATTACGAACTTCGCAAAATAAAAAAATATTACTTATAAAGTGTAAACATAATATTGTGTAAAAGTAATAAAAGTATATTAATAATAAAATATCATATTAGAAACGGTGAAAAAATATTTTATCAAGATGCAAAAGGATTATTTCTTCTAATAAGTGACTTCTATATTAATGATTTTTTTCTTTTTAATATCCATAATTATCAATATAAATATTATATTATTAACTTAGACCGAATAGATAATTTATAAAATAAAAGTGTATAGAAAAAAAATACATTTACAAAAATAAAACATATGTCGCATATATAGTCGTATATTTCTCTATAAAGAAAGTGAATGTTATTTGACGTCGAACATTGAAAGTGCGTTGAAATAATAACAACATTTATAATAATAAATTCATAACAACCTCGTTACAACTAACTATTCTTGGAATTTATCGATCAATATTTATTCATACCTTAACATGTACACACACACACACACACACAGAGACAAGTTTCTGACCCGTGAGCGATCCATATTTCATACAAATTATATTCAGGGTGGAGGCTATAGGGGAGAGTGGGGTAGGTTGTAGGAAGGTACGGAGCGTAGAGGACGTGGGGGGCTACTGCGCCACCTCCAAGATGGTAATTGCTTTTCTCTAGAACAGCACCGCTTATATGAAGTTATGGCTTTATAACTCTCACTTTGAGCCGGGTGTGGTCGGAGGTTGTTTTAATTACATTTTGTACCGTGAAATAAACGCTCGCAACTCTGACGGGCATTGTTAATGGTTGTCGGTGTTCCCATCATTGTGTTTTAGATATAAATGATTTGTACCAACACAGTTTTATGTGTACGGCCTTTATTTCACTATATTACTACTTACGTTTTTTTATGTATTTCCTACATCTGTTGTGGCTATGTAATTAATAAAAATTGTGTTCGATGCCGAGGCGTTATGATAATTATGATAAATATTATTTTACATTAATATGTATCATACATTTATTATAATATTCTACGTAATTTGTGACATATGGGTGGCCATAATTATGTGAGGTGGCTATAGAAGTCATACGGAAATATCTTTTAAAATAAAAAAACCATTTGGATTAATCATTCAGATTTTATAATCGGTCTGTAAGACATGTTTTAATGAAACGTATAATCATTTATGATTGAAAAAGCATTTATGATGAAAGCTATGTATATAAAGAAAATTATTTATATATATATATACACAAAATATATATTTACAGTAACAAATTATAATAGCGCGCAGTACGCTTTATTTATGTGGGTGGGTGTTCGTGGAGTAAATTTTAACTTTTTATGCAAATAGATTTGTTAACGGCCGTGAGGGGGACGCGGAGGGGGGGGGGGGGACTACGAAACCCAAAACACACAAACGGCTGGTAACCTTTAGGCCTGTTTTACACTTCCGTTTTTCATCTTAATATTCTTGGGCGGTCCGTTCCTTCGT
>DVPR01001512.1:0-10765 GCA_018239345.1 Oxynetra stangelandi | reverse complement strand
GGGGGGGGGGGGGGGGGGGGTGGATAGTTCTAGAAATCATATTAAGTATATCATGATGGACATAAAGTTGGGAAGCAGCGTGCGCCGATTGTTGTCGTATCGTAGATCCTCGATATGCAAATCGTGTCGTTAGCAAAGCTTCAGACATCCGTCAATAGTAATAATTCAATTCTTGCCCTCCTCTTGTGATGCCTATGTATATCTGTTTTACTATATCGTTGCATATTGATTATTGAATTCAAGAATGATGTGGCAGTTGGTTGTTTGTGGGTGCTTTAGTTTGAAGTAAACTTTCCTTTCCTCGTTCATGCCTCACATCCCTCGTGTAAGTTGGTGTAATTAAAGCGATCATATGACTTAGGTTATAATTTTGAATCATTCTCGTAGCGTGCGAAGTAGAATAGTATAAGTACGAAGAGTCAATATAATTATTATTATATTTAATAAAAACATTAAAGAATATTAAGGTAAATGTTGTATAATAGCCATTTAAAAGTAACCGACAAAACTGTACTTGAGAAAAGCGACATTTTTAAGTGTACCAAACTGTAAGCCTATAAGGGGCAATCCAAAAGCTATTATGAGATATTACACAGTTCCGAGAGGTTTTACTTGTTCGCAAATGAATAAATTACTGCCAAGAGGGATAAACGTCGTTTGTTCTTCACCCGTGGGATGATAACGCGTAAATAATTTGTCAAGCGAGTCTTCCGTAATGGATTCAGGAAGAATTTTAAGGGAAATTTCTACGTATATATATGTAAGTGTAATGTATGCAACTCGATGGTTGGAGGACCATTTCAAAGCGTGCGTCTACATTCTGTTGCTACGCGACGCTTCTTGCATGTTTAAATTAAAGTGTATAGCATGATGCAATTTTGAGCTATTTAACATAAATAAATAATTGTTACCAAAATAGTTTATATTCCTCATTGAAAGGTGTGGTTGTCTGTTCATATTAGAGTCGATTATCTCAGTCCTTGGACACTTAGATGTATCAATAAGTCTATGAGTAACTTCTATAGGGCTTGTAATGTAGCATCACCGTAGCGGTCCTACGAGGAGGTAGACAAGCTACGAGCGTTGCAATTTCCGTGCTGTAAATGTAATTGTGTGAATTCAATCATGTTCATGGAATTTTAGAGATGAATTAAATATTTTAAATATTTAATAAAAATACCTCTATGCAAGTTTATCGCCTATAATACCTGGGTTTTTAGAATTAACTGAAGAATTTGCTGGTTTACCGCTAATACTGTGCTCTACTGCGTATGTCTACGTGTATTGTCGGAACTAAATTTTCAAAAGTACTCTATTATAAATTGTCAAAGAAATTAATATAAAGTTATGAATAAAATTTATATGATGAAAGATCTAACACTTAATGATTATTATATTTCACATAAATCAAATTCAACATATTGTGAAGTGAACAATCGGTATTCCATTGTGATTTGGTAAATTCTCACAGGAGTATAACGAGAGAAAAAAGCTGTTTAGATTTTACTAAAGAACAGTCTGACTAGAGCTTGCATCATATCAAGATTTACACGGATATGTCCGGTCCGACGGTTATAAGTTGTTGTCCGGTCGTTTTGCGGTTATAGTATATAGTAAAGATAATATTCGTACCTTGTACTATATTACACAGAATTCAATAAAAATGCAAGTTTTTTCTCTTTGATTTACCGCATTAGTTCTTTGTTAACGATCGACAGTAGATCCTGAACATGCTTTCCCCATGCCGGAGCATTAGGCAAACCATATTAAATCTAGATCAAATGAGATATAAAATATTTTGAGTATTTAAAATTCAGTCCGCGATTATTAATACCTTCTAAGTGAACATGGCAACCCTAGTTATGAGAGCGAGAGAATAATGAGTGCCGAAAATTAATAAATGAGATCACAAAAGATCGTATTACGGCCATTTCCCACAGCGGTCCCGCCCGCGAAATAATTAGTGGAAGAAATGGCCCGAGGATCTGTAAATTTACTATACTTTGAATTTGGAATTACTATACTTTTGAATTTAGTATACTTATTATTTTTACTATACTTTTGAATTTATATTATTTACTATACTTTTGAATTTTCTAATTTCATTTGATACAAAGATAAAAAATAATTCCGTTAATATAATTTTGACCATTGAAGCGCTCAAAGCGCTGACGCCATTTCAGCGATAACTTTAAAAGCGATAACCTTAAACTATTGGTACGAATGTGGAAGAATATTGGATATACTATGCTTACTTGTTTATATGAGTCAACAATCATGATTTAATCTTTATAGGCATCACCTCCATAACGATATATATATATATATATAAAGCGTTAATCATTAGCAGGACACGCTAATACGTTGTATTATAATAATAGAGTCTCGCTCTTTTCTGTATACCAAAAATTAACGTGTACTCAAAATATACGCATACAAGCCGGAGACGACTTCCTTTCTCCTCATCCGCCATCTAAGTCCTTAGCACAACAAGGCACGATACAATCTTATTTAAAACGAGTACGCTAATTACCAATGGTTGTTCGTAAGGAACTATTTCCTCTCGTCGGTGCTATTTTGATAGTGTGTTTGATACTTTGTAGTCTGTGTACACTTTAAATTCTCCATAGCAAATACGGGTTGGTTATATTGTAAGTTAGTTGTTTCTAGCCTTCGTTGGGCGAGCTCACTGCCTGGTTTATTCATTTGGAAGTTGGCAAGTTGGAGAGTAAACTCTCGTTCGTCTTGTTGAAGTGTACCGAGTTACGGACATTAACGTTCCCTAATAAGAGTTACGTTTGCCGACTTTTACTCAGCGATTTGTACATGTTACTAGTACATTCCACGTAATTAGATATAATTTGTGCGTTACATTGAAAACTGATTATGAAACTAAAACAACTATTTTTAAAACGTCAACAGCAATGCATTAGCGTTTCTAAAAAATCTAATACAAGTTATACGGGCTTATTAAAGAATTAAATATACTACTATAATTATTGTTATTACTATTGGCTTATTACTTTATGTGTGTCGCACAGCTGTTCTGTTTTGAATATAATTGGCTCATAATACCTTTTGTTTATTTCCATATAATTTCGATCGTAATATTTCGATTTATTATTTTATAGCAATGTAGTATCTTGAATTGCAAGATAAATGTTTTAGTCGACTTTGTATTTGAGTCGCAGAGCGGTTCGTTCCTTATTGTTGGCGCATGAATGTCAATTTGTGACAAGGACAAAGGAGGGTAGGGTCTGTCGTTGGAGTGCAATTAAGAAATTTGCGATTCGCAACTGAAGCATAGTCCCTCATGTAGAACGTGTAATAATATTGGTATGGTCCAAATTTGTTTGCTTAGGCTCATGGTGTGTGCAAACACCTTTTGTAAATCCATACCCTTTGTAGAAACTACTATCTCATTGTATCTCACTGGAGTTCCACTACTCTGTGTGATTCAATAGAAATTTAAAATTGGTGTTACGCAGATCATAACATGTGAATTTAATTTAGTTGAATGTGGATATGTCCTTTGGCATGATTATTATTATTGTGGCAAAGTTGCGTCAGCTTTAAGTAGTTTACAAAAGAAAACAGAACATATATTAATTAGAATGTAGTGAGAAAATATTATTAGATATTAGATAAGTATGGTGTGTATTGTTTGCCAAGACGAACTTGGGCCGTGTAGCTGAATTTAACCATAAACCTAGTCATTCTAAGAGATAATTGAATTGGAGGATGAAAGGATTGATTACGAGTTGCAATTGTATGATAAACCTTGACTGCATTTCCAAACACAATACAATTCATATTGCTTTCATATTGTAGAAGTTGAAACTCGTTTCTGCTTACAACACGAAGATTCGCAGTTGGAAGGCGAGAACATGTCAAGTTTTCAACTACACCGAACTAGTTACCAACCAGAACCAATAAAGTACTTACGTACTTATCTGTTTGGGGACTGTTCAGAAATGTTTGCGTTCGTTTAATTTTTCCTTTGACCATCTTCAGTCTGCTGTGAGTAATGCAAAAATAATGAGGGTCACGTTAAAGTGAAATGAATGTTGTAATCGGTACATTTTATTCTATGGAAACGGTTATTTTAATGGGAAACAAAGAATGGTTTTAAAAGTTATGGTTAAATTTCTTTATCTAGATTTATCTATATTAAAGTATTTTATTACGTTACAACGCTTGTTATTAGTAGAAGAGTATAGTGAATAGCATTATTGGGATCGGAATAAACAAGAATATTAAATAACCGTTTTATTTTATACGACTTTTGGTCTAGTTATTTCTGGATAGTTCTCGACAAGACTTCTTATAACCGTTCATAACTAATCACTATCTGATTAACATATCTTTGTAATCCTGAAATTTACGTGTTCAAAGGGATTTAAATGTCAACATTTCTCACTTCAGTTTTTAGATTATACTGAGTGCTCTACATGTAACGTAGCTTCCACGAGCCTGCAACAAGCCGTGGGTGTAATTGTACATGAATATTTCCTACACGAGATCACAGCACTGAACATAGTGCTCCAGCCTTGGCTAATTTGAAACTTGTTGGGTGGAGTGTATTTTTATTTGTTTAGTTGTGATGTATTAAACTTGTAATGCAATATAAAATAATTATTACGTAAACATTATATCTCTAGTAGTGACCTATTATAAATGACCTATCAATATAGTGGATAGTGGTATTGACTTGTTTGGTGAGTTTGATACCCGCCCAAACATTTTCGGTGTCTGGGTGTAAAAATGTCCATATAAGATTGTGTTAAGAATGTATATCAGCTAATATCCGTAGAAGCTTGCCTAGTTTGTAAACAGATGGCTCTGTGTGGTTGATCGTAAGATATCATTATTAATCTTAATTTATTTATTATTTTTCTGATTATTCTATCATTATTTAACTTATGTGAAATGCGCAATGCCTAGTGTTTTGTGTAAATAAATAAATTTAAATGTCTTATACACCACAATACTGAGAAAAATCTAATTTGGTTAAGAGGAAAAATGTTTTTCTATATCAACATTTATTTCAATTTGTTTACATGGTTTTCAATCTTCAATTATGATATTATCTCAGCATATATGTATGTACGTACACTCATAATGGGGCAAGTAAGCAATTAGTTATACTTGAAAAGTAAGAATAGTGAGAAAAGCAGTGATAAACTAAAGTAAGAAAACAAACTGAATGACTAAAGTAACAAGTAATCATTTCCATCTAACAATTAGCGTAGAAATACGAGCAAGTATATAATGATGTTATGATTACGTTTATTCACGTTAGTTCCAATAAATCAACATGGTTATAACAGTGCGAGGTAACAAAGTCCTTGGAATATCATTCTCAAGTAGAAACACTTCAAGCCTAGAACTTAATTTCCTGCGTGATTAAACTTGAGTAAATCATGATTTAGTTCAATTTCAACCTAATTTGATGGAATTTATAGGCAATTATCTATCTATTACAGTTGGATGTACCTACAAAAATTGGTTTTCTTTAAAACTTTCGTTTTAATATATGAATTATGAGAAATTTTACTTTTTCACTTTGCTTCTGTCTGTTTTCCATCAATAAGTTTTGAAGATTATAGTAGATTATATTAACAAGTGGTAGCTCTCTTCTGTATTACATTAATCAAATTACCTATTTATCGTACACAAGTGGCCGCTGCCGCCCATGGCCACCTGCAACCGACCTTAAACAGGACTATATGCCCTATTCTTGGTCAGTCTCAGAAGTGTCGCTACTCTTCAGGACTGAGATGGTCACCTCTAGTATACACGTGGACCGGCAACCACGCCCTTCATACCGCAACACAGATCTTTACAATAACAACTGCTTCACGGCAGAAATACGTGTGGCGCTGATACTTCTCCGGGCGAGTCGCATACAGGTTCTATCGCTTACAAAATTACATTACATTGATAATGCACAAGAAACCAATAGTCAACATTCAGAAGCCAGGCCCAAAGTCGTATATTTCGACATCATATCCATCATATAAAGTTACGCATTGCTTGAATTCTAACATGGCCCGTCTAGTAGGTACACTGGGGTATGTTTGCACTACCCAAAAATCACATTAACGTACTCTGACCTTGCGTTTAAATCTAGATATGTTTTATGTTCTAGATAAGTTGAAATAATGTTAATCATATTTCTTCGAAGTATTTCACGCGATCAAAGAAATATATATTATTAATGTTTGTGTATAATTGTGCTACTTTGCGATGAGATAAGTTGACACAATTTACTTTCTGCATTTGAAGCTTCTCGTCTAGTCGTCAAGTGTTTTAATATCTATATGTTTTTCTACATCTTTTCATTTCACTCCATTTCATTCAAAAAAAGTTAAGCTAAGTTTTATGGTCACCTTTTTTTTCATTAAATCGGAGCATTTCAACTGCTTATTCCCATGACGACAGAATTCCTTAGTTGGAGATGTTATATACGCGTCAGCTACGTATTACGTGACCGCTTTGCTCAACAAAAAATTTCAAGTGTACAAACAAAAACACTACAGTCTGTATTTGCAGCACGCGAGAGAAATTTGTTATTAAACTATCATAAGACGGGTACAATAGATTGTCACGTAACATTTCTTAACCAGTCTACGATGTAAAAGTACATTTGTATTCGTCACGAATTCGAATAAATCTTTGGAGAGTGATGTGAACGTGCTGTCACATTCTCGATGAATGGCGTAGTCTCACTTGTATCGGGTTTCGTTGTTGGTGTTTTTATTACATACATATTTATGTATATTCGGCAACTTAATTTCCAAAGGACATCGCGGCATTGTAATATAATACCTAAATACGATATGTTTGAGTATTTCAATTGAAACGTCTTACAGGTAATTTATTGAGCTTTAAGTAATCAAAATCACGTATGTTTTCCTTCTTATTTATTGATATATTAAGTGTGGTCATTAACAAATAGCGCTCATGATAATATTCAAAATCATAACGATTTTATCATCTTCCAAAGAAACAGCCTTGATCTGTGGTGAAACATTGTTCTGAATACCGCTTTTGACTTTCGTTAATACCTTTAAGGTTTTATTTACATTACTTATCACACAAATCTGTATTTCAAACAAACTAAATAATATTCATATTTTCGTTTCATGTTTTTATAACACTTTCAGAACCGGATAGTCGTGGTTGAAACGAACTTGGCATTGAAACGCTCAGAGTTCCGCATCGGTTCTCCGCAGGCATCAATCACTCCGTGGCCGACACTTACCGCACCGGAAATTGAATTAATTGAATACTTTAATAAATTCGATGAATAATTGGAACCACAATGCCTTATATCTGTTTTAACTTGTGAGTGACGAAATGACAAGCAGTTCGTCCACTACCTTACAATATAATCTGATCTGATCCGTAATTTCATTTAAGACGGTCATGGCCCCCTGCCATAAGGTGGCGATGAAGAAGAATTATAATATATACGGATTATTACTTTATTCGAATGACGAAAAAGTAAATTCAACGACAGGATCTTTTAGAAATTTTGTTCTAAAATTTTGTCGGCGCATTGAATTACTTAAAGCGTAGTTACGCTTCCTCATATTATGTCTAAAAAATCGATGTCATTGTCATTTAAAACCCATTATTATTATATATGCAGTCCACCCACTCACATCACTTTACGAATAATATTCAATCATTCAATGCGTCATATGCAGCTATATAATACTCGTATATGCAGAAAAATGAGTCAATTGAACAAAATTCATCTCACAAAATTTCATCATCTCATCTCTCAAAATTCATTGGTATAGTCTATTCTTAGTAATTAGTTCTGTCATTAATTACAGGGATTTGTTCGTATTAATATTGTAATAAATGTAATATTCTATGTAATAAATGTAATATGGACGTAGGGGCTGAGGGAGGCCGAGACTCACCTATCTCGACCGAATAGGTCAGGTATTGGCTGATGGGGGAGTCAAGTGCTTCCGAAACCGGCGTGTATGCATGAAGAGACTGATGAATGTTGACGAAGCACGTCAGGTTTGTAAGGACAGAGATGTTTTGCACTCGGTGCTCTCTGCCTATCCCGCTAGGGACCTGGCGTGACAGTTATTTATTTATTTATTTTATTTATTCTATTAATATTATTCTAGTACTAATGGTTTTGTTAAGTCGTTCAAATATTTAATCTTATATGCGTGTAAGTTTAATCTTCGAACTATCAAACTGAGCAGAGAGGGTCTAGGGGCAGTTGTGAGTCGACCGCAAACGTGAAACGGGAACCCATGTTATTTGGTAAATTGTCACCCACAAGGCCGGCTTCCGGATATTTGTGTCTCATAACGATCCCTTGATATTTACGTAGACATATACGGTTCTAGAACATTTTGCTTTAACTTGTACATACATATATGTACTAATAATTTGAGCCAACTTTATCTGACTTGGTATAAATAATTTCAATTGTTTCGAAATACATTTTCGTTGAATCCCTGCTTTAATACGAAAACGTTCAAATGTCCGTTCACATTAATTCGCAAAGATAAAAAGTTAAATTAATGTTTTTTACATACAAGTAGTATGGGTAAAATTGAAAAGGGTAAAAGTTTTTCAATTAAAATCCTATTGTTTAGATATTTTAATTAATTTTACATAAAACCCAGGGAACTACGAATGTATATCCCAAGATAATATTTTTTCAGGATTATCCAAAATTCCTAAATTTCCAGCTGGTTTCAGAACATTCAATGATCTTTAAGACAAACGTGTCTGAAGAAGGTGACCTTAACATAAAATACTAATGACATTCTTTATTTCTGTTATATGAAATAAAAAATAGATTGTTGATCTTACGCTAAGAATAACACGGACTCTTTGTTTCTGAGAAATCGGCATTTCACACAGTCCTACGTTACGTATTACTACTTGGGAGAGAAAAGTCCTGTTTTGAGCGCAGCTGGATCAGCACATGCATTGCATAAATTTCGTTTAAAAACGAGCGGTTAACGCATAATAAGGTATAAGGTATTTCAACTTAGTCTTCCAGAATTTAATAGTACAATCATTTCTAATACACTGTATTACACGTTACTCAAAGGCCCTGTTTTTGAGATTTTCTTAAACTTGTTGAGAGTTAATATAATTATCTTAAAAGTCAATTATTTTCATAATATGATAATAATCATGATTTCGAATAACAGGGAGAAGTAAACAAAGGTGTACTCGAAGGTTCGAGAAAATAATAATATTAGGAAAGGAAGACATTAAAAATACACCCCATCACTCACCTCATTTATCATTCAAACGCTTCTCAAATGGATTATGTTACGTCGATAAATTATAAAATCCCTTTAAATGTTTCACGCTGAAGGAGTGTAAATTACTGAAAGTGTCATACGATATATGTATAAAAAATATTGATGGTATCTGACCTGTTATTAAATGGTTTTAATAATGGCTTATTATTTTTTACTAGCTGTGGTTTATGTGCCCTAAATTAAAATATAAAATCTGATTGATTCAAGCTTTAATCTTTTCGAACGGTCAAAGAAAAATAAATGATTTGGAAAAAATAGGTAAAGCCAAATAATTTCGTTTAGAAATTCGGCATTACATAAATTTTATATGAACAAAAAATAACTATTGACCATCTAATGGGATTGGTTTAATTAATTATTAATTAAATATATGTGTTTACTTAAAAACGATAGCAAAATATATTAAAAGTTCAGTGCAGGAAAATCTCTAGTAAGTACTCAAGTAGCACTCATGCGTATTCTATATAGGATATAGCGTATAGGACTTGGATAAGAGTAATACAGACTATAACATTTTGAATACAGAATATAACATTTTGAATACATTTATAGACATAAACAGTAAATAAGAAAAGAACACAGTACAAATTTATACAGAATTTATAAATAATTCTCTATGAATTAGTTACAAAATTACTTTACAGTTCCCACAGTTGGCAGTCATTGAAACGTGGCATAAGGCCGCCTACTGTTTATAAGCAACTTCCTAGACTTACAGAGAAATCACTAATTCGTGTGCTGACGCTAATATATAATGCTTTATTTCAGCTTACACACTTTAATAAACACCGACACGCCTGCCGCTTATTTGTTAGCGCGGCAACATGCGTTAATTAAACTTAAGCATCTCAAAATTTACAACATTAAATCAATTCCACTACAATTTAGTACCACCGGAAGTTTACGCACAGGCTTGTCTAATGAAATTATATACACACGAATTGCCTGATTAAATTAAACCGCGTATCACACTACAACAGTTCATTAATTATAGAGACATATCCCATTAATTCGTAATTGACATGACACGGACATTAACAGATTCTATTGTGACATTGGCTTATACCATTATTCAGATCGGAAGTATGATTTTTGACGTTAATATTGGCAATTAGTTTTGGTTTAATGTGATTTGGTAGTATGCTATGCAATTGATTAACGATTTTTTGTGTCATACTGTTTGAAGAACTTTAGCATACTGATCGACGATATAAATAAAAGCAACTAATTTTCTTGTTAACTATGAGACTAACAATGTCAAATCTACAGTCCCGTTTCATTTCAGGAGCGCACGTCAGAGGACGATAGCGGCCACTTCACACTTTGTCCTGCCTGCTTGTTTGATATACAGCTTACAGGACAAATAACACATAATGATGATGATATGGCGTAAACAGAGAGATAGTTAAGTAACAAAGTAAAAATCTCTCATCACCCATCCAGGG
>DVPR01001511.1:0-10765 GCA_018239345.1 Oxynetra stangelandi | reverse complement strand
TGGGTATGTATGTATGTGTGTGTGTATGAGTGTGTATACGTTTGTGGGCGTGGGTGTTTTTGTGTGTGCGTGTCACATACACACATGTATGTAGAGAGTTTGTATATGTGATATGGCGTTTATTTAATGCCTCTAATGTTATCGTTAATGAGAAGTGAATAAATGCACAACAAATTCATTATTTTACATACCGCGTCGCGAATGCAAGGTCATCGTGAGATAAAGATGCTATTTTAATCTACTATAACGAAGTCATGAGAATGTGGTATATTGGTAAGTCGCAAAGTATGAAGCAATGCAAAACGTCACTGAACTCATTTTGGATGTACACGTAATTTTATTTGTTTAATACGTAGGCAACTAGCGCCACTGACCGCGTCGACCACGACTCATGCATAGTGTCTGTCGTTTTGTTTCATATGAATTAAGTGTGAATCATCTTGGTATAGTAAGACTCAACCGAATTGGTCTGTTAATAGGTTTCCGAGTGTTAATGTTTGATGTTATACCAGTAATGAAAATATAAAGTAAATTCAAAACGACATATGACTTTATATAAAATAAACTAACGACATAGCTTTTAAGCAATTTCGTGTTACAGTAAATACATTCATTATAACTTTTATTAGACAGTCGTAAATCCGGAACACTAAAAGTAAATAAAGTTTGACGTGAACGAGAGAATCAATTCGTTTCAGCCTGTTCGAAACCGGCGGAGATCGCAACTCGCCAGGACGCGAAGCGATGACCCATCAAATCTCAGTTACATGTTTCTCCCGCGCTTGGCCGCGGCAGTCACACGCTCTCGCTCCACCGCGAGAATATCCGTGCCATACGTCACTTGCTAAATTAAAAAATAAAGGCGCCAAATGTGTTTTGTTAAAACGATAAATTGATTTAATATATTTGTAGTTTTTAATCATACAAAATGAACTTTATTAGTTCAGTTCATATCATTCTATCAATTTAGACCGTGCAGTTGTTTATTTAGAAAAAATGAACGTAAGTGACTGCTTCACATTTCTTCAGAGACGTGTTTTTTTGGTAAGTCTGAAAAGCATATTATTTAATAATGAAATAAAAACGTTATAAAGCGTTATTAAATTAAGGCATGCTTTAATTTATTTTTGTTTTAAACTTTATTTTGGTGGTTTCTTGAAATACAACTGATATAATTTTAGACATTTTTCTTACTCTAATTTGGTGCGTGTTG
Organism: Oxynetra stangelandi; assembly: GCA_018239345.1. Lineage (NCBI taxonomy): Eukaryota > Metazoa > Arthropoda > Insecta > Lepidoptera > Hesperiidae > Oxynetra > Oxynetra stangelandi. The sequence goes on along the minus strand of DVPR01001511.1, from coordinate 9,552 downwards.
TAACATTGCGTGAATTTTAAAATCACATTGGCTATTGTAAATTTCGAAGAATTCAATGATGATGTCAACTCAGTGCTATTTTTTATGATCTTTTAGTAACTTTTGCATACATTACGTCATTAGTTTAATATTTTATATGAGTTGTTCATTATAAAAGTTCTATGGATAAAAAATTATTGTGGGGTGACGAGGTTTACGATTCAACTTGCTCTTTATACCGAACGTGAATCATAGTTTTGTTGCATTCTGTCGTAGAAAGAAATTGGCGCAACAGGAATTTTATATAAATAAGAAACTGAACTATAGATTTTTAAGTTCCGAAATTGTAAGTTAACTTTCTTAGGACAACAAATAAAAGATTTTTTTAAATTTAAAAAGGTAATTATTTAAATTTAATAAGTCTTTTATTGTATTATGGAATTTTATGCCTGCTTTATAAATTACATCATTCAGGGTGAACATTTCCATTCAAAAATACGTCGACAATACTTAAGCAGTACAGTGCCAATAACTTTGCAAAATGTTTGTTTTTTCAATAGATAGCTCCCTATTTGTTGATGAGTTTGATGCCTAATTTAAAAATGATAGAGATCAATGAACTCTACTCTAGGTAATGCAATGTATAAATCGTAGACTGTGGTTGGTATTTTTTAGCTTCGTGTGTGACTCTTAGTGTGGTGTCGGATGACAGAGGATTGTAATAAGAAAAGAAAATTCTTCTTAACGGCGTAAGAATTTTTATATCGGAATAAAAATGTTAATAACGCAGCTTGTTAATTATATAACATTTTTTTTTTCTTTTATATCTAAATAAAATTTGCGTATTTAAATATCTATGAGGCTACCTACACGGCGGCACAAGAACCTCTTCTCGGCTTAAACGAAGCGTTAATCATCAGCTCCAGTGAGTGTTGGCAGGAAATGGCTAGAGATTAATTATGGCAATAAAAAAATAACACGACATTGAAAACATAATTATTATTTTAAGCACAGAAATTTCTTTTAATAATGTTTATATTTGACTGGCTCATTGGTGCAATAGTTAGTGAACCCGACCTACTGCGCACGGGGCCGTGAGTTCGATTTCCCAGAAAAATATTTGTATGATGGGCACTAGCACTTGTTCTATGTCAGGGTGTAAAACAATATCTATATAAGTATATATTTTTATTTATATATGTAGTTTATGTTTTTTTTTCTGCCTACCCCGTTAGGGATCTTGCGTGACGGTTATTTGTTTTTATTTTTATGTAGTAGTAGTGGTGGTTGCCGTCTGGTTACCATAACACAGGCACTGTTTAAGTGACCGAAACATACCTACATATATTTATTACCGTATATTTTTATTCATGAAACAAGGTAGTATGCATGAAATTACATCATCGTAGATACTATGTTCCTAAGGTATATTCGCGTAAAAAAAATTGGTATTTAATTTCCCGACAAAAATATTTTAGCGATTATTCTGTTACATATAATAATATTTTAAGTAGTAAATTATTATTACTAAGTAATATTAGCATTAGTGTGAGCCTGAGTTAATCTTGGGGATTGCCGGGAACTGCACATGTAAGTGGTACCCTAGTTTCCGTGTTGTCTATCAGCGTATACGGAGTAATCCTATTTAACGAGGAATCACATTCAATGGGCTGTATAGAGAACACGCCGTTTTTATTTTCATGTGCTTCGAATTGAGCGGTGTTCGTATTTTCGAAGACACGTTAATCGTTCAGTCTAGTTCGCCACCAGCAAATAACTGCTGATAATACAGGATGAGGCTAATGCCTTTTTAATTCATTTTCACAGCATGCCACTATATGCTTTTACCAGATGTCTCTACCGTTAAATCCTCTAGAATCACCCGTTTTCATAAAGACAATTGGCACACGGTTGAGATTCATGACATACTGGTGAGCGTGTGGTTCTCTGATGAACTAAAATAGATAACCAGATAGATAGAATAGGTCGCTACATTTCTTCCGAATAGATAGTTGAGGATACTATTCAATGAGCTCCGAAGCAAGTTAGGCTGCAATGTTACGAGGACCGTATTTTATGGACCATAGAAGTCAATTTTCAATGAGAATGCTGATTCTACTGAAACTAACTTTTGGAGGATCGGATGGATTGACTATAGTGGAAAGTGATTTAGTAAAAATTGATAAAACGAGTTTCTTAAAACCGATATCTGAAGCCAATGATTATAAAGTTGATATATATATATTTTGATGAGGTCTCGAAGAGGTTTTACAGTTTTTAAATGAAAATTTTCAATTTTCTTGAGATTGGTTAGGAATTTCCATAGGAAAAGTGCAAAGAGATTGCAAGTGTCTTGACGTGCTGTGGTGTTACCACGTCTGTGATATTTGCATAACGTTTAAAAAAATCCGCATGTTTTTTTTTACTATTGAAAGATTTACGTGCGTTTGTTATTATAAATAGGTCACGCTTATACACTTCGTACCATACAAAGCTGATATTTATTATAAATATATGAGTAATGTTTGCGTACATATATTTTTATTCAGCGTTTTGCGGTTGTGACCGGTGGTTTTGAAATATACTTACACATATATAAAATATAATAAATTCATATTTATATTCCATGAAATTGTCATGAAAGTAATGCCAGTTGAATCCTCGTTAATAATTTTGTTAACAAAAATGAAATAGCAGTTAATAATTCACTGTGTCTTTCTTTATTTTCTTTTTATTTCTCGATTTTTCTATTTCGTGAAATCGTCAAGGACATGCAATGGCACTCCAAGACCACAACCACTACCAGTTTTCCTTCATGTCCTTAAAAGCTATACAACGATATAAATCACATGCGCATGAACCAAAACAACCTTTAAGTTAGTATTATGTTTAATTAATGTCTTGAACATCACTACGTTGACGAAAATAGTGGCAGATACCCTATACTAATTTCGTCAATTGTTTATAATAAAACATCAAGATAGTCCCTTGACGGGTATGATCTATTCACATACACTATTATAGTGTTTATTTTGACGTAAATTGTGTTCGTGTGTACATTACCAGTCAGTCACCTCATTATGGATTGATTCAGTCTAGTCAGTGTCTTTGAAATACGTCAGTGTCTTTGAAATACGTCAGTGTATTCATTGTCTTGTCTTTGAAATTTCTGAACGTTGTTATCGAAAGTGCCATGAATAAGTCCTAGTTCTAAATAGTATTAAAAAAAAAAGCAAACGTGTATTGTAAAATATTCGTTCGTTATATATAATGCGGTTAAACACACAATTACTAGAAAGGCGTGCAGATAAGCATTGTAAGATTGCAAATAAAATAAAAATGTATTGCTTATAATTTAAAATTTTGTACAAAATAATGGACTACATCCGGGATTTTAGTTTAAAGGAAATCACGGAATTATGTTTAGAAATTGTTAAATTATTGAAAAATAAAAATATATCTGCATAGTCTTAAAAAATCATAAAGATTGGCACTTTAGTTTACAATGTACAATATAATATATTTTTTATATTAATCAATATCAATTTTTACATACCTTATTAAACTTGTAGGTACTTAAATAAAATATTCTATTTTATTTTCCCAATTCTCAAGTACCTTGCTCTACACCGAGTGGCAGGGAGGAGTATAATTATACAGTCAAGGGCCATCCCAATTTGCCGTAGACGCTACTTAATTGAATTCGTCTTATGAGTGAACCTTTCAATTCACATATACGTGAGGAAGATTGGTTTTACCATAATATATAGAGATATGTGTATAATCACTAAATGAGGTGGTATTCAGGATTTGGTAAGGACGTTATAGAAGTTTTTATGAAAAAGGAATATGGGAAGGAAAAATAAAGTAATGAATATTGACTTGGTTGGTAGTTGATTGCTTTGCTTTATAGCGTCTCGTCTAGAAATATTAGAAAATGACCAAATGAGATGTAAACTCCAGTTCTATATATGTATTTATCTATTCGTCTCTGATTACTGAATACATTATTGCGGCCATTAAAGTTTTGCTGTTCTTAAATCATAATTATTATGGCATACCGCGAAAAGAGTTGTCCATCGTATGTCATATCTTTCGTGGTTTCATAACGTTTACAAAATTATTCAGGTTGGCAAGATAGTCGACAGAGAAAGGGTTAGGCGGAGGCTCTTGAAAATGAGGCCAGCGAAGCGTACTAACCCAAAACCTACACTAGATTTTTGGGAGCAGATGTCCTAGTGCTCCCCACTAGAGCATTTCGTTGTCCATGATTAAAAAGAAGATAAAACTTGTTGAAAAGATCGTTCAGATTTTTCTGGGGTTGGATATTAATGCAGATACCGAACCTATGTTTGTCTACAGACGCGCTAGTTTTTCAACTGTGGAATGTAGGTCGACTGCACATACATTTGTGTAAAGCACCTGTGATTAATCAATGCATCAGAGTACTCTTTGTAGGAAACGTTAATCAATTTTAATCCTGTATGTTTACGTAGGTACAGAGCATTTAGATGGGTCCAGATGTACATATTCCATATATGTATATGTGTCGATAATTGTAGTCGTGGTTGATAATAACAATGTAGCGGCATTGTCTACAGGGGGTGAGGGCCTGTAGGCATTTACCCATATTGTTTGCATATGCATAACGCGTACTTAAGTACCTATTCAATGTTGGCCAGCTCAGCAAACAGCAGGCACTAATCACTAAGTGCGTTACGCATAATAGTTTGCAAACGGAATGATTATGCAATTGTTTATGATCCGCATGCATCAAAATATAATAAGCTGATAAATTAATATTGATCGTCCAAAATAACTTTCCTTCGATTATGACTACGAGACTTTTAATATGTATTACTTTGAATTTTAAATGTTATTTTTTTTTTTCGTTTATTGTATTTAACATTTTTACTGCACGTAAGTATTATTGAATCGAAGCGGACGTCAGCGACATTACACTGTTTGTACCGATATACATATTCGTAAATAGCACAGTCAAAAATCACTAGAGCGTAACAGATTACGTTCGCGGCAGCTGTCATCGGTTCGTCAGATGCAAATGAGATTCGAATGATAGCGCGTTCGACATTCAGTAATTAATGCGGGACCACACTCCAGGGTAGGCGTGCTGTCATCGACTCCATTCACTCAACGTTCAATGGATTTACTGTCAAAGGCGTTATGTATAGACTGCAGAAGTTACGCACACGTTGAATAGCGTCTGCACTGAAGTGGCTAGCTAGCTACACACCGGTCTAAACTTCCGACGCATGTCGTGCAGATTGCAACGATTAATGCCTTTCTCACTGCGCCAGTCCCGAGCGACATAGAGAATGTATGAGCTTTTCTCCGACTCGTCAACGGTCTTTGTAGTAAAAGCGTAGTAGTTTTACGCCGATGCGTATAGCATATGTACCTACCTACTTCTCTACGACAGACCTAAATGGTGGTAACTAGGTCAGATTATTAACCCTCTTTAATTCACGTTGCGTACGAGTACTGAGGCAAATGTTCTTAGAAACTAGACAAAAAATCATAGACACGATGCAAATCTACGTATTCTATGTTAGTACACGATCATCGCTCTTACGACTCAATGGAATGAATAACTTCTTTGAAATATGTAACTATTTATTACATTATGATTTATGGCGTCGAGTATAATCCTATTAGTGGCTCTGCTCTTTGTACCGTTCTTCGTGGGTTTATTTAAAAAGGAAACACGTTTAAATATTGACATGTTAATAAATGCACTGTATACATTCAGATATAAATCTTTTTTAGTTTACATCGCAAATTAGAGTTAGGGTAAACAGAGATCAATGCCAGTATATTTGTTCTACGTTAAGCGTCTTGATGGCTTGCATAGTTCAGTTACTATGTGGCGTCCGGCTGAGAATATTTAATTCAGGCTCACAGGTGAATGCACAGTGTTCATATAATATTTATCATTCTCTTCTTTTTATAAATACACAAAGTACAAATATCTAAATCAGAATTTTATCTTTCCGCATTACAAGCTAACAGTACCTACTCAGGACATCTTATTGATATATTAAAAGACATTACGTGGAATAGATACATTATGTTACAAATGGTGGATGATAAAAATATATGTATTGAATATCTCACAAGTTTAATTGAGATGCCTTCACTAAACCCAGTTGTTGCGGTAACTAATTTCATTAATCATTAGGACCCAGGTGGACTAACTTAAATGGTTCATCCGATACATACATAAATACGTCTTATTAATGCGAGCGGATTACGGAGTAATTGGATATCATTTATTATAAAGGAAACTAGTAGATGGGACATTTTTTCTTTGGTATGAGATAATTATATAAGGTATAAGATTGGAAGGGATTAAAAGTATAACGACAAGAATATAATTGGCTTTTATTATATATAAGTGCAGCATTAAAATATTTTATTTTATATAATTGCATTATTGATCTAGTGATTTCAATTTTACACAGCGATACGGATGTCGTATTTTAGTTCGTCAAAGTCTGGGGTTCCCGGTCCGGGGCTCTTTTATATAAGTTTATAAGTTAAAGATAATATTCTTGTAGGATAACACCGCCAAGGAAATACCTTAGGGTTTTCTGTCATGTTCGATCCAACCTTCAGTTATCTCGTGCGGTACATTATTCTCAGTATCAGGAGACTCGTGCCTAAAAATAAAAAAGCGGTTTTCGTCGATGATGATAATGATGAACAGTAACGATGATGATGAACAATAATGATGAAAAGTAACAGTTTTTTTTATATTGTCAAAAATATCCAATTAAAGGAATATGAAAAGCAAATATGGAAACGGTCAGGAGGAAGGAGGAAAATAACGTTCAGGCTATTAACATTACATTATAATTATTTGCTCTATCGAGCGCGGAAAACTTCTTGGAAGTTATCTGTTAGCGGTAACTAATGCGCCTGAGTTCAACATTGTTCAAGTTGCAGCTTGTCTTGAATTTGTGGCCACGTTGTCACAGCTTTGGTAATTTATAATATTAATGCAAAAATTAATGTCTGTATGTCTATTCCTTTTTTCACATCACAATTTCTTACATATAAAAAAGCCTAAAAAAGCGATAAAAGTTTGAATAAGAATTAAATAATAAATATATTGGGTCAACTCTTCACACGGACACGCAGTCATTCCCAAACTTACCTATTATTTGAGGCCTAGTATATATATTTGTATCAAGACCCCGGCAGTGAGGTTCACTATACTAAACACCAATGCACCAACGGTACTTAAGTTTGCGCGCAAGCGATGCTGAGCTATTAATAAGAAATAAATCAAAACCTACTAAGGAAGTTACAATGTATGTAAAACAAACAATATCCTTCTGCCACAATGTTAATATTACGAGTGATTTTTATGAGCATTTTCAGTTGGAAGGATATGCAGAAAATAGAACCTCGGTATGAGGTTAATTAATTTTTTGTTTCAGATATCATGGATCTCATTAGTCATATATCTTTTTTACACATCTTTTATATTTTACAAAAACGGACGACAATTTTACTATTTGCGACGGATGTTAGGGGTGAGTGTCTTAATGAAATTCTCAATGTAGTTTGTACAGAAACATTTCACTCCGTTTCGTGGACGTAAGCGCCAATTACTGTATTTAACAAAGCTTAACTGGATAGTTACCGCTTTTGTTTTTACGCTGGCGTTCACTTTACAAAGGCGAGTAGCGCCACCGTGTCGCTGTAGGTACTGTTTGTGGAGAGAGCGTTTTAATTTCTTTTTCTCGAGCTTCCTCTTTTGTGTGTGTTTCATAATGGTTTGCTGCTATATTTACGTGAGAACAGTATGAGCATTTATATGTATGTTCGATTTCATTAATTTCTGTAGTACATTTCGAACATTCGTCAATACTTTGTAGAGGTACTTTTATAAAGCATTTCGCAATTCATTTATTTTTTGCATTATTAGCGGATGTCCTATAATGCGTCCTGTCCTATAACGACTCAGTAGCAACTGTTCGACTGGCATTAAAGGCATAAAGGCAGACCAGGCATCGGCCTCTCTTTATTGAAGTCCCTCTACCCAATCTTAGGCGTTCTGAATTCCATATGTATCAAACGCCTCAAAAATACGTTAATGCTTGATACATATTAAGAAAAGGATTTCCAAGACCAACTTAACAATCATTGTACAACACATCTTTGATCGAATACAAATATAAATAATGAAGTTATATACAACTATGTATAATCTATAGTGACCTTGTGATCATGAGGCTGAACCAGGTGGCTCATACTGCTTTCGTGAAGAGAAAAATAAAATAAACAAGCCGTCTATATTGCATGTTCGTTGGCTATTTCTAATGCATGAAACATCGTTCAGTTTCATTGACTATAAATGTGTAGTCAATGAATGTGAAAACGCTCAACGGTTTTCATCTCAAAATAACGTGTACAATGAATGTCAATGGAGACTGCTTCAATGCTCAAGATCTTGAAGCTTAAAGCGGTTTTATATCTATTTTATGCTGCGTCTATTGTGTGAAGCTTGTGCGAAATGTCGTGTAATTATTAATACTAACCTTGTGTTTTCTATCATTGACATTTTCAGTTAGGACTATGTATATCTCGCGGTACGGCGACGGTTTTGAACTTATGCTGTGCTCTCGTACTGGTGCCATTATGCAAGAAGCTGAACCAAATACTGTACAGAATTCTCTCCACATTGTGGCCGGGACTGTTCTTCTTTTGGCTGGAGAGAGCAAAGAGTTTCCATATGACAGTGGCGTGTACTCTCGTGATATTCGCAGGTTGGTATTATTATTTGTAGCTGTTGAACATTGCTTTTCTGCTATTTTAAGTAAAGTATTGGATAAACATATGAGTAAGAATAAGTATACATAACATTACGAGAGATTGAATTTACTTGATTTGGGTAGTCACTAAAGTGGATAGGTAAAAATTTATGTTGAGTCAAACCGTCATTTAAATGATGGTGCTTTAGATTTCTAGTTTTCTGGATATACATAATAATACAAGAAATACTAAACCTTTATTTTTATACAATGTAATTGACTTGATGGTGCGTAGAGTCCTACAAATAAACGAAACCTTATGACTTTTCAATCATGTAGACACTTTTACGGACGATTCTTTATACAAAATCCTTTCCCAGTCAACTTTTAATCCTCTATGAACACACATACAAACAGCATTTGAATAGTACAAGTATTTTTATTGTTTGTGTGTGTAAATCGTTGACAACAGCATTAATCGGATTTCATTCTGACAATTCTAATCTTGTTCGATTAAATAGGAAAACACATGAGTAACGGCATGTTACGAATATACTACTAAATAGAGACGTTATAAGTGCTGGTAGTGTTCAGTACTGAATTAAAGATAAGGAAAAAAATATACCAATGGAAAATACCTACCTATTGCGCGAAGCATATTCGTTTGCCTGTTTAATTATCATGATGTATTTTGCGAAACCATTTCTTAGTCAAATATACATAGATATTGGAATATCGAGTGTTTCTTTATATTTAATACATTTTTCTTAATTATTTTTTTTGTAAAATAAGG
>DVPR01001510.1:0-10770 GCA_018239345.1 Oxynetra stangelandi | reverse complement strand
GTATGGCGTGAAAAATCTATCCGGTGTGTTTGTTCGCAAGCCACCGCATCGTGTCAGACTGAACAAATATAGTGGAACTAGCTGCGTCTATTGTGCTCGGAACATATTTCACCTTGTCATTGGTCCATCTCATTCGAGAGTAAACAATCTGCAAGCGATGTCGCACGCTGCACTGATTTATATTATGTGCTCAGTCAGTAGTACAGCTGGTGTTACCGCAATTGCACTTTCAAATGACTTGAAGCAATTATACAGAATGCATTCCTGACTAAACCAATTTGTGAGAAAATCGATTACCATGCCGTATTTTTAATATGTCCTTATTCGGGTTTTACTTGACTAGAAATTCAGTCGCTCACAAATAATTTAGTATAATTTCTATTTTTCATTTTTTTAATATTTCAGATGTCATCCTAATTTTAAATTTGAATAACTGACTTCGTAGCGCACAGGATTGTAGAGAAGAATCAGTAGTAATCCCTTTAGCTATTAATCCACCTCCGCTTATTTACACCAAAGTAAGTTGTTGGTATTATCTATCCTTTAGACGCGGATCACAGAAGACCGCATCTACTAAACATCTAATGAAAGTGCCTGGTAAACCTGGTATTTATATTTTAGTGGTATGCAAAGTTTTCATTGCGTCCTTTAAAATTAATCTGAGGTTAATAAAATACTCCCAAAATCGTACTCTTTTACGTCTTGGAGTCTGTTTCCTTTTTCAACTTTTCACATGACATTATTAGTAGACCTATTAACTTTATTTTGTCGAGACCATTGCGTCGCTATTGGAACAGATTTCGACCTTTCGGGTTGTTTTCTGAACCCTTTAGCTTGTTCAGAGTTCCTTTACTTGTTTGCTCTAGAGTTTTGTTACTACAACTACCAGATAAAAATTCGATTTATTTTTAGTGCCCGCAGTACAAAGAGAACAAAAAGCGGAGTTCGTTTGCCAGTGTTGCGACAGTGTGCAAAACTTCCTAAATTTGCACGTTTTGACGGGTGTCACGCCTCACACGCTCTATGGCGTATTTCGGACGGGATTCACCAAAATAACCGGCGCGGTGCGAATTCGCCATTGTATTTATTTCACGCAATAATATTTTTCCGTCTCGCCCAGCGTCCGGTTCCAAATTGGTTCGATCTTTACCGAATATTAACAATTTTAACTCATAATCGTAAATTTCAACGCTAAGTACCCGAAGTATGTAATCTTTTACAATGTAATTACGTATCATCACAATATAACTATCATGTATAAAATTATTTCAAAGTTATGTAAAATGTAGTGCTTATACAATAATTATGAGCTGTCTTATAATGAAATCAAGTATAATACTTATTATAACATATTATACTCAGTATATATTAAGAATAATTAGGATTATTTTCAAGTTTGATAAATAAATATATCGAAATACATGACGTAGGAATAATCGATACAAACCTTGTATCCCAATGAAGAGTTTCAATTTACGAAATCATAGCACACGTAGTTACATATCTCGTGACTAAGTAAAAATACGGATAACACGAACGTTCAACGGAAAACAATAGATTTCACAATAGATTTCAAGTAAAAATCATATTGATAAATTTATTTTGCGACTGAGCGATAGTTATATAACATTATGGGAATATTTGTATGATGGATGTGTACATTTTATTAGGTGCGTATTAATAAAATGCACCCACACATTCAGTTCCCCGAATACAGTGTCAGATAATGGTGACGTCAAAAAGGATTAAGCTAACGGGCGTTTTGTCTAAAAAGCGTCACAAAGCGCTCGCACGGCCCGTCTGTGTGAGCGTGTAAGCTATCATTTTTCACATCCTAATCCGAAGACAGGCTCGTCAAAGGGACCGCTTATCGCGGCCTCCAATTTATTTCCTTGGGATTTCAACGTGATATTGTCATAGACATATCACTGTGTAGGTACACATACCTATCCCGGATCCCCGATAAACAAGTAAATACGATCTTATTTTTTCCATCTGCGTCTTGGATGTTGTTTTGTATGTAAGCCATGAACGAGCGGGTGTTTGAGCTGATTCGTTTTACCTAATTCGTTTTGTTTCATCTAATGATTGTTTTGTTTGTCCATTTGTTTATCGGGAGATTTTAAGAGATACATAATATCCTGGCTCGTGGCACAATCGGTTGGGTATTTGTTATTCTAATCGTAATCTAAATCAAATGTAAGATTTGAAATGGGAAACGTTTTATTCCGTATTCTCTTCGGTTTCGTAACATTCGTATCGTTTTAATGTGGTACAATACCTTGCGACATATTGATGGTCATTTGTGATAGATACTTATGTTAAACCACATAATTTATTTAATTGCTTATGTATGTATATATGTTACATAATATAAATATCGGCACCAATCTCAATTCCGCTAGAATTGAACACTCCCAAGTTGCCTAAACGATGTCGTAATCTAAGCCAAAAGGCAGCCTTTTGAATAACCTCAATTTTTAAGCGACTACGGTGAAATCAAAAGGAGGGTTTATGATTTGACCTGTATGTTCACTCATAATACTGTACATAACAGCTTCAGATGTTTCTTTAATTTCTATTGAATTTCTTGTTCTATACTTTTTGGAGTATTTTTTATTATTATATGTAGTAGTAAATTAATGTATTAAATATTATAGCTTTTTTGGTACAGATTAATTTATTGAAATTTTGATATAGTTCCAAGATCGCTTTAAAGTGTATATAACCGGTGTTTGTACCCTTATATTGTTCATTCAGTGTTAAATATCTTTATTTACCATTCTTAAACAAAAAATATTTATCTTTAAAATTATTTATAAGTATACAAAAAAGATTAGTCATTAATACTATTCACAATACAATATACTTAAAAGTTCTACATATATTAAAACTAAATATCTTAAAGTTGCAAGCAGTAGGCGCCCTAATCGTTCAAGTTGCGAGATTTTCCCGACAACCTATATGCATTGCAGGAAAATAGAACGAAAGAGAGAAAAAGAGAGAGAGGATCTGCAGTTTATTTATATAACCTTAATTTATTAGAACCAAACTGAAAGCAGTATAAACGTTGTTGCTACACTTTTAAACGGAATAGCTTTTTGTTGAAAAAACACTTTCAATTAACATACCCGTTATTAGATTACATTAAATTAAAATTCTTATAAAAGATCGCTTAGCGAACGAACTACTAACGAATACAATTTTAACGTTTCTGCGCCAAAGTATTACGTCACTACCTTTTAGGCCAATCGTTTCGAATAAAAAAGTTTCTATTCTAGTAGGTACATCAAAGTTGCACGAAACTACAGTAATATTTCAAAGTCTTTCAGTCGTAAAAGCATTACGATTTTAGGTAGGTATACTTACATCTGCAGTTTGCTTATTTGCTAAAAGGATTGCATGTACCCTTAACTGTGTGTATCTATTCGATCTACATAATAAAACGGAACATATGAAATTGATTTAATAATAAAAAATCACGTATGCTATATTGGGTTGGATGTATAAATGTTGCATCGAAACGATTTATTGCCTTCACCGCGATGCAAGTAAACGAAACGTCGTGACTTTCAAATTTCATTCAACATCGTTCACCATCCGGCATGGTGTAGGTACTAAATGTTTCTTTAATGGTATTACTTTATTGTGGTTAATAACAATCACGAGCGCAACGCAATATGCGATCGTTAGGTGCTTTTTTTTACTAAACAAATAACAAAGCGTGTAAGCTTGACATTAAATGGTCAGTGCGGTCAGCACACGTTTAATCTCAAATAGGAAATAATTTCTACTTGATGTTTCGGTCTCCTAAGTACTCAAGTCTTCATTGATAATAATATTATCTTGAGGCATTTCTACACATCCATCCAATTCCAAAGTAGGTGCATATAAAGCGCCTGTGTTATAATGATTTACTTGTGCTAATAACACTAATATTTGTCCTACGTGGGAATCGAACTGGCGACCCTCGACTCGGCAGTCAGCTTCACTAACCACTGCACCAACAGGTCAGTCGAGTGAATTAATGAAAGTAACGTTCATCGATACAAGAACGCCTTGACAGAGTCATAAGCTTTCACGTATGGTACTTATGCGGATGAATTGTATCAATGTGTCCGAGCGTTAAGATGGGACGTTTCTCTAATAGGAAGAGGAAGAGTGCGATCACGACTGAGTGTGGATCAACGTTCGCGAGTTCACATGCGTGCTCGCACCATTAGTGGCGAGTCATTGTCTCCTGGCACTCGCTGCTGATACTTGTATGGTAATGGTATGGATGTTGATGTCACTAAAAACCAATGTAATTTCAAGGCTTCACAACTGTAGCAGTCATTCGCATCTAACACGTAAAATACGAAACATATTGTAAACGTCTTTGCATCCTGAGCCTAGTATTAACCGTTGATAGGCGCTGTGTAATATCATTGAAAGTATATCTGGTGCGATAGAATTATTCAAAACTTATTTGGATGATAATATCATTTGTAGGCTTTATACTAATAAGGAAAAGATTCTTGCTCAGGCATACTAATGACGTTATGTTGATTGAGGCCAACGATCTCTTTTGACTGGATCAATAACTAATATAATATTATTTTCATAGGAATTATTTACTTATCGACTTAGTCATTAGGATTTCGTCTTCCCACTATTGTGGGGTTCAAATGCTGATTCACTTGTGACGTGACAAAGTTAGGTGCAGTTTTAAAATTAAATGTCATGTACTGTAACGGTGAAGGTGAACATCGTAAGGTAATCTGTACTCCTTAGGATTCTCCATAATGTTCTCTAAAGCGTGTGAAATCGACTAGCCCGTCCTTTGCCATCGTGGTACACTGTGGACATAATACTGATAATTATGACAGGCTAATGTTGACGATTGAAGAAACCCATCCTTATTTTTTTTACCGGAAACAATGATTGATACAGGAAAAGTGTGAAATACATCCCCACTAATGCTCTCTCTAGATCGTAATGGGTAAGTAGTAAATGCCGATCGTAGGTAATGTCGATAATTAAGCTCTTAAGGGCACTGTTTGCTGAGGCACTTGGTGATTTATACCGGTTGTTAGTGGCGAGCAAACGTTTCTTTGTTTTGAAACAGAGAGAATCTTTCGAACGAACAATATTTCAACCGGAAAAGATTAGGTAGGTAAGCTAGGACTAATTGATCTCAAATTCATGTAGTGTTGGGTAAAAATCGTTATTATCTTCATATTATGGGTATAAGAAATCTTACATAGCATTGCCCGTTGGTACTAAGTTGCCTCTCAGTACATTAAGTACAATTGATTTCAAATTCATGTAGTGTTAAGAGCAAAAATTATCTTCATATTAAGGTAATAAATCTCATATAGTATTACTAAGTTACTATGTTCCCACACAGTACATAAGATAGGGCCAATTGATTTCGATTCCAGGTAGTGTTAAGAGCCAAAAATATTATTATCTTCATATTATGTGAATAAGAAATCTTATATTGTATTCCCCGTTGGTACTAGGTGGCCTCTCAGTACATCTTGACCTTTCGTTTCGGCGAAGGTTAATTTCGAAGGGATTGTTTGCCGCAGGGAAGAAAACATTTGTGCAAATCAATTTGCAATTTTATTATTTGTCTGGTTTTTTTTGCGAAATAAGGTTACGCGTTTTGTTATTAATCAAGTGTATAACATATCTATACATATAATAAAAATGTAACTGATCGCTGTCTGTACAAAAAAAATAACCGTCACACCAGGTGCCCAGCGGGGTAGGCAGAGAGCACCGAGTGCCAAACATCTCTGGCAAATCGTCTACTACGAACATGCCGGTTTCGGAGGCTCTTTACTCCGTCTGTACACTGAAGGTATATTACAAAAATTACTATTGAGGGTCTTCACTGAGACCATGAAACCCAAAATAATGATTGTTAGAATGTCTGTTTGACTGTGCGTTTCGGCGCGCTAATTTCCGAAATGACTTTACCGATTTTTTCGCCAATGTACTGTGGTTAGTGCTAGTTGTTTTACTTTTCAGTTCACAAATTAGAAAGTTATGTCAGTTTAAAGGATCACGTCCAATATTTATTTTGATAGTTATATAAAGTTCATTTGAAGTCTATCTACTGTTCAATTTAATTGGCTGAATATTTAGTTAATTATTTTGTTCTGTTAAATGTCGGGGCACAGCTAGTCTAACTATTTTATTCCACCTAAGGTAGAAGACGACTAGTATTGGCAATGGAAGACCTATATTTATATAACGTAATGGAATTTCGAAAATATCGAATTACGATGTCAGATTGATCCTTTCGGTTGCTTGTAATTGGAAAATGAACGTCTATTGTATTCGAAGCATCGGCATTCGCTTTGTTTGTAAACAATACATGGAATATGGAATATTTTATTGGAATGTTCTATTACCGGAGACGGAGGCATTTCGTGTTATGGTATTTAAACAGCTCTAAACACGTGTAGGTGATAATGTGAAATTACAAACGACAAAATTTAACAATTATAATAATAATATCGGCACGCCAGGTCCATACCGGGGTAGGTCGAGAGCACCGATTACCAAATATTTCTATTAAAATTTTATAATTATAGAGTATTTATAGCGTAATAAAAACCATAAGCCATTAATCGAACATAAAAATAACAATGGACTTAAAACTGTCACTGAAATTATACAATTTAAATTTTACGGAAACTTAGGTTTCCCCGTGACCACGATTCTTCCGACCAAGTAGAAATATTTTCCTATTCCACTGCTCATCTTTGATACCTGCTAATGTTTAATATATGAATAATATTATTTAAATAATTTATAATAAATTTGTTTGAATTTCTTTTCTTATTTCTTGTGTAAAACTTAGAAGCGGTAGGTACTTTAAGACCAAATTACATGATAAAAAAGTATTTTTAAAATGTATACAAAATGGTCTGTGCAAAATAGTAAAATTCGATAGAAATCATTATGATCCTATTTCAGTGACTAGTTAGAATTTACTATTTAAAAAACATATAATAGTAACTATGACTTGAATATTAGGTGTAAGAGTAGTAAAATACATAGTTTATCGGCGAAAATATATTTTTATAATTTAGTGTTTAGTGCAGTCTAATAAACTGTTTGGTTCGGATAGATAAATATTCATATTATATGAGTTCCTTAATTATTTTATTCGCTTAACATCAGCAATCGGTGTTCAACATTCCATACCTTTATATCACGTTTTAAACCAGAATTAAAAAATAAAGTTTTATTACAAGAAAAGGAATAGACTTGACTAGAAATGGGTTTTAATATTGCAATAGCTTTTTAGAACGTTAAAGCGATATAATATAATTTAATAATATATAGCTAAAAGAATTTAAACTAATAACAGAACAGCTAAACTCCAGCTCGTCACTGCGATATATCAATGATTATGGGTTTTATTGGTTCTGCGCTTGATGGAGCGTGACGCTGCTGTCTGGCTGAACATGAGAGGGTCCGCGATTTTGTTGAGAAATTGCCGTTTTTATGGCGAGCGACACAGTAGGAATACGAACGTTCGGCTCCACCGATTAAACGATAGGGGATAGGTATACCTATATTTTGAAAAGTGTGCAAACAAATTTACTTATACGGACTACACATAGATATTTAGAAGAATTGTAGATATTTAAACGGATACATACATACCTAAACGACCTTGACCAGCACAAACTTAGTATACCTTACCGTACCGTACCGACTTACTCTTTGTGAAGAGCAATATGTCTTCTATCTTTAGGCTTTAGATAGTATTTTAACAGTTTCAGATTAGGGTAGTTAAACTCGAGGTAGTTAAGATAGGATGTCATATTTAGAGACAAACCGCCCGATTTGGATTGGTAAGCTTAGCCAATGACCACGTTCATATATAAATATAGGGAATAATTACCACTTACGGCTGCTTATGAGAGGAGACCTAATATTGGAACTGTAAAAGGGACGATGGTGATGAAGGTTAGGTGCCTTATATAGCCTTTGCCTTTAGCCCTATAGCCCTTTGTTATTTATATAACATAAATAAATGCTATAAAATCAAAAGGAGAAGTGAAATAATCCATTATAAGGTGTATTTTTAATGACACTAAACAGTGTGAACGCTTTAATTGTGTTTACGGCCATTTAGATTTTCCGTTGGTTGTAAAAAAATCATTTCAACTTTTCATCGCGGTTGCGGTAAACGACATCTAAGCGATGGTGACATGACGGCACGGCCACGCTCGAGTGGCCGTTAAATTGTCATTGCCTGAGGTCGTGTGCGGTGGTGTGGCGGCATGGGCATAAATCAGATAATTAACCCTTGGCCCTTATTAGCGACATAAATTACGTGACTCGCGGCTCGACACCCCAGATGTGATGCGGGCTTTATATGCGTATAACATATTCAACGGTTGGTCTGGGGGATAAACATTTGCGTGGGCCTACCTGAAAGCCTATGTGAAACAAAGCGGTAATCTCGTAGGCTTCAGCGACATTAGCTCGGAGCCTGAAATAGAAACTTTAGTTAAATACCGGGGGGTGAACGAAACGAGCCGCTGGTTTAAACCGATGTTAACATGTAAATTATATTCATACATATACATATTTATACCTAAAGTGAAAATTATTATGATAATGACACATATTGGATGAGATATGTTGTATACTTAAGTACGTTTAAATATATTTCTATATAGTAGCCTTTTGCCTTTTGCTCTCAACAATTATGAGATATTAATGACACCAATTTTAGCCACTGGCAACACTATTACAGTTCAACACTATTACAGTTCTCACGTATGTCTTTCAGTGTTTTATGTTGAAGCGTTACCGTTCGTAGGGTTAGTATTTAAGTAGGGTCTTCTATATTAAAAGCGGCATAACGTAAATTTAATTCGCCGTTAACTGACAACCCTGTAGTTCCGTCTGGATGATTATGGACGTAACGAGTGAGTCGTCATTCGTTATCGGCCATCGCACCATATGTCACTGGGGGGATGAAATTATCAATGTGCAACATTAACATATAGGGGCATGTACATTGAATAAAATCACTTATTATAGTGAAAATAAAGAAAAGTAAATAGCACCATACATTGATACTTATGACAATGGTACAAGATCAAGGTTTATATTTTTTAATTAATTTAAATTTTAATTAATTGAATTAATTTAATTTAATTTTTCTTTTTATAAAGTTTTATTTTTATTGTTTATTTTATATTGTAAATGTAATGTTTGTGTTTAAATTATGCTGTTTAATAAGTAAATCAATTGAAAATGATCCTATATACATCGAACAATTTTGTAAAAAAAAAGTCCTCAATCAAATACGAATGTCATTTTGCGTTAGTAATTATGAAAATTATATTCAATCATCAAACAGTTACACAGATAACAAAGTACGGTATGTTATATCGTTTGTTCGAAAATAAAACGCTCCAATGTTATTAAATAAAGAAAAAATAATAGAAGATAAGAGCCCGCGACCGATGTGAATGTTATTGTACGGGTTGTAATTTATCAAAACGCCCGTCGTCCGTCCGGCTGGCAGCCATCGCGCCGCTACAAATTTATCCGAAGAGAAGCGCAGCCTTCTTTCTCTCAAACATTTTAATATTGACCGATACGACGTAGCCTTCCGACTTCCATATGCGCAAAAATTATGATATAAATGCTCTAGTTTGACAATACCATATGGAAAATCTAATTAGGAATCGTGCACCGCTGGTTCTTTCACGTCCCGTGATGTACAATCTGTATGCTGATTGTATTTCTAGAAACATCTGAATTATTGTACGTAAGCAAAGTTGCGTAATCAATATAGGCGTTTCTTAAAGGTGCAATGATTTAATCATATACCAACTATATTGGGGGTAAGTGAAATAGTAGATGAATGTTAATTTTTATAACAATATCGTGTCGAAAAATATAGTAATGCTCAGCCGTAACTACACTGCAAGATCTATTAGGAGCTTTGCTAGAAGATAAAACGCTTTTTTCTCTGACAGCTGACGTTCCATTTAATTTCTCACTTCGACCACGTCAATGGAAAGTAACGTTTATTTTTACGGCTCCTGAATAGATTGCTTTGGTAATAAAAATCAAAGCAACGACGGGCCCGTCATTGTTTGCTTTCGAAACGTAAGCTAAACAATATTTCATTCATAGTTAAATGTAATAATGACACCGTTTGAAAAGCGTCGACGTTGACTCGAGCGTGACATACATAAAAGCGACAGAGCTCTGTCTGTAGGTGTGCGCTTCGATACCATACATTAACTATTAGGTCTATAAAGGACCTTTCTTCGGGGTCCAATAGATATAGGTTAACGAACTCGTGAACATTGAACTCTAATCTCGACACAGTACAAAACATAATAAGCGCCTTTCTTATGCGTGAAAATATCTTTTTAATAAAAGAGATTTTATTTTACGGCTAAATTATGGACGGAAGAGCATGCGAGCTATATTTACAATTCGAATTGATGAGGTAGAGGGAATGATGGAAGCTCGTGAAGTAGCCTAAATTAAAAACTAAAAAAGTGCACGAACCGAGAAGGAACGACGAATACAGAGAAAGCCCATTAGCGCTTTTAGGGATATACGTATGTACATACCTAAGTAAATGAGTGCGGTCATAAAATTATGATGGTTGCAAATGGAGAATTAATGCAACTGTTTTTATATGCGGCGATAATTAAGATTTTAATTTTTATATTTAAATTTTATACTATCTAAACTGACTTGTTTCATTAATCCTCTTGCCAATTA
>DVPR01001509.1:0-10770 GCA_018239345.1 Oxynetra stangelandi | reverse complement strand
TCTTGCAAACGTAATACGATTAAACCAAGTAATAAGAACACTAACAAGTGTTACTAGTAAAGCACAAGAACATTCGCGACAAATATTCTGGTCGTACATCTGTTCCAGTTATTATAAAGGTGGGTGCTTACTACGGTAATAATATTAATTCTAAGTATTAAATATTATACCTGGGTGAAATATAGAAGCATTGGACAGAAAAAAAAGCTTATTTCTTAAGAAAAACAAAATACAAAAGAACACCAAAGAACTTT
Organism: Oxynetra stangelandi; assembly: GCA_018239345.1. Taxonomy (NCBI): domain Eukaryota; kingdom Metazoa; phylum Arthropoda; class Insecta; order Lepidoptera; family Hesperiidae; genus Oxynetra; species Oxynetra stangelandi. The sequence goes on along the minus strand of DVPR01001509.1, from coordinate 10,516 downwards.
GTTAGCAAACAATTTCAACTAAAGACAGCCCGTATTCAATACCGACTATAACATAGACTTACACAAAACCATAGACAATAAAGATTATCTTCTGAAAAATACGGTTGCAATAAGTCACTGTTGCACTGTTGATAATTTTATCGTTGAAATTAAAAAATATCGAAATACCTATGCAAAAAGGGATAATTCGTTCATTCATTTAAATGATAAATTTACTTCTATCAGGATTTCCTTTAGTCCGTCTACAATTTTTTTGAGGATAGAAAGAAAACTGTAATGTTTTAAGTATAATTTGTTATTAACACATACGACCAGCTTATTTTAGTATTTGAGTTTCTTAGTGCTGATTATTAGGCCAAAGGAAACACTGTTAAAGGAATAATCTAACTATTTAAATGTTATTAAAATTGTAGCAAGAGTTTTTGCATCCTGCGACGTTCCGCGACAGAAGCATTACTTTGACGATATGATATCGATGTTAAGTATTGGTACGTATATTAATATATAATGAGTTCCAAATTTACTATTTGGCTGTAGCTTTTTGTATGCGGCTATCCTAAGGAATCCTGACAGATGTCCATCAAGGAGCACGTTTGCATCCACTGACCAGCCAAACCCGTTCCCTTTATTTATAACCGATCAGTACCGTAATTAATTCCCTCAACATACCAGTGGACATATTGGGAATATTTCTAGCTATAAGAGAAAATTCCCAACTGTGTTGCACGTTATTGAACTCGGTCCATGTTATAATCGAGAATCTCATCTTTACTCGGCTAACTATATCAACGATTAGAAATCCAGGAATGTATCAATTTCCCTAACGTCATCTATGGAAACATACATTCAATTTACAATCTGTAAACGTGAGATGTATTGTTTGACTGCGAAATAAGTGAAGTTGTCGTTTATATAAAAAATAACCTGTTCTGTTAGTTAAACAAATATTCGTCATACTGGGGAATCGAATTAATAAATCTCGGCTCATCATTCAATCGTACAGTTAGTAACCATTGGACTTGACTATTAATTGAATTAATGAAATGATATTGGGCATTTAACAATGTATCAATACTGAATTCGATACTCTTAAGGCCGCGCATTGCTTACGCGGAAGTCTGCTGGGTGATTGTCCCAAGTGTTTGTTATCGCATGCGTTCCTGTTTGCATTCCACTGCAGCTCGTAAACTGCAAACAATGAGCTATCCGCGCAGCAGCTAGGGTTCACTTCCTGTAATATTCCTGGCCATTCAATTAATTACACGTAAAAGTGGCGTGAGGTGAGCATTTTTATAAAAACCCCACCGTTTCCCATAGCGTAGTGGCGCTAGCGGAAGTGAACGCTCGGTGATTCTAAGCACCATCAACGCTACTAAAGTTTTTAAGGATTTTAGGAAGTTCCTTTATTATTACATTACTCTTTTAATTCCGGAAAATAATTGTAATAATTAGTCTCCTTGGAAAGGGCAGGTATTATTCAATGTTAAAAAATATCCGAAATATATTTAAATATAATTAAAATGCTTTTTGAGAAAATAATCACAACCATTTAGTTTTAATGTGGGCAGAGTGCAAAAAGCTCGCAACCGTTGCGCTGACCCGTTGGTATGAGAGACCCACGCAAATCCTAAAATGTTTTCCGATTAATACAAGATTAATCGTTATCAAATCGATTATGAGAAGCTGTAACAATTATAGAACAATGGAGAAAAGTGTGGCGCTTCTCGCCCACGCTTAAATACACCGTGCCAGGGGCGACTAGCTGTGGTAACGGTCCTCGGAATTCCACCATTGCTCGTTAACTGTCTCATATCTAATGCACGTATAAATAAAGCGCGAAAGGAAAAGTCCGATTCAAAGCCGATGATTGAATGACAACTATAATAATGTATAACATTTATTAATGCAATAATGTATCTTATAATTAATAATACTATTTGAATTCAACTTTACGGTATATTTAAGTTCATTCCATTTTTTTGTTATTAACATACTTTATAAAATTATTTAATAAAATCTATACTGTGGGTACCTCTGATCTGTTTCTGTAACAACGCCATTCAAAAGTAGCAGAACGTGGACTTTTATCTAACTACATCAAGCTAGACTTCAATACTGTAGTTATTTGACTTCCATGATACGCAATGATTCCTAAACCACAATTTTTATGGACCAATTTGTAGCACCGCCTAAAATAGATTATATTTTTAATTCACATTTCAATAAAAATTAATACGGTCTTAAACATTTAACAATCCCGAGATTATCAACAAGAACTCATTAGTTCGTATGCAATTATACGAGTCGTTAAGAATCGTTAAGTGGAATCGAAATTTAAATTGCCAACAGCGCTCTTGAGCGTGAGTAGGTAGGCAGGCAGTAGGTAGGTATGAGATAAAGTTTTGCAATTACATACAATTTGAACGATCGCTGAAGTTAATTTTTCTATAAAAAGATTCATTCATTATTATGGCTTTTAACACGCGAAGTTAGTTACAGTATAAATATAAAATACAAAACAAATTTTAATTACATAAATACTTCAAAGATTATTAATTGAAAACGTTGAACGATCGCTAACTAACCTATAAAAAAAACATATAAATAAAATTAACATACAACAGACGATTCGTAATCAATGTAGCATATATTTTTGCTGCAAAACGGCAACGATAATTGTTTACTAGTTTACATAATTATGTGCGATAAGCGAGTAACAGTCACGCCGTACTAATAGGATCTCTTTATTGTTTGGAGACAAAATTTTCACCAGAGTTTAGATACGGATAGTTCATTGACCCTTGTAGAGATCACTCAGCATTAGGTCGGTATTTCATTACCTAAATCTATACATCGAACAGCAATGAAGTCGCTTGCCTACCTGCATCCATAACAGAGTACTAGTAACACGCTGAAAATAAGTCGGGAATATTATTATATTTTTACGACTGAACCGATTTTGATGAAACTTTATATATGTACAGATAGTTTGTACATTTGCCTGGTATTTGTTAATGTATTTTGGCAGAATCACTTTATAATATAATAATAAGACGAACATTGAAATATTTGATAGTCAACTTTTTTATGTCTATTCTTATTACTCATTTTTAAAATAAAGCTAACAAACAACGACATTCATTATTTTCATTTTTGTTTTCACGCATCGAAACTAAAACAACAAAGCTTATCCATGGCGAGGTATGAACTGGTATTTCATACAAAGTCGATGATTAGTACTAAATACGTCAATGTAATTAAAATGTAGCTGCAAAATGATTATATTTCATATTATACTCGAATATCAATTCCGGTTATTATCAAGAACATTTTTATCGAATAGAATTACAATTTGCATAATAAGTATCGCTTTTATCAATTGTCACATACATGTAGGACGTTGATTTTACGATAGGCTGCAACAATTTTTTACGTCTCGCTTCTGAACAAGGTTCTTTCTTGTAGCCGCGACAAGTCTAAAGCAGACACTTGCTGTTTGGTGAACATGTGATACGGGCAACCCGTTTATACGATGTTTTCAAGCTACTTTTAAAGCATCGGACGACGTTTAACAAGTGTTAACGATAACAACCCAGACTGACAACTTCACGACCGTCAAATACGGTGACACTTGGCAAATTTTGCCACTAACCGTCATCCGTTGAAGAGGCGACTGCGTCGACGTGGCTTGACTGGACAAATAGCATGCCGTCTGCAATCGCGCCTAAGCGTTCTAATTGTACGATTAAATAAAAAAGTATTATACTATCGTTTGACAGGTTTTATCAATTACCTCCTATGAAATGATCGCCGGCTCTGAGACTATTATGTATGTCCAACGCGGATAATTACGAGCAGTGCCGTTATTCGCTCGCAGTCGACTGATTACTTTGTGCCAGTGAATATTATTAAAAACCGAGATTGAAAATGCGGGGAAAATAAAGGTTTTCTAGGTAACGTAAGATTTTGCAAGATTCTGCAATTTACTGTAGGATAGGCTACTGCTGCACCTATTTCAGTTGCTAACCACCACCACTTATGTTGTTGTGTTCTTTGAGGTATAGTAAGCAGACTAACTGAGACATAGTGCGCTCCAACTTAGCCCTTACGGATATGTTGAGCGGTTGAATAATATCCACTTCAATCATCAATATGTTCAAACCAACATTTAATAATTCGTGTTAAAACTTATGTGTCATAACAATTTCAAACATATTATTTTAACTTGATATACATGCATATCTGTCTTGTTATACGTTCTTCTCTTTTATTTTTACTCTTCTCTTTTATTTATATTTCGTTCTGTTTTTGAAACTAGTCAATTCGTTTCAACGGGCCGCATGTGTTTTTTTACAGGCTGACGAAAAAGCCTTTATTACTTACTATTGAAATGGAGCTCAACTCAACTCAATCAACTGTACATACAAAACAAACCGTAATCAATTATTGTTTTAGGGTATTAATCGTCCCCTATATATATTAATTAAATCATCCCCTGACGCACGCAGCGCACCCTAAAATAAACACATGTTAACGCATGCAACGTTTAACGGAGACAAAAAACAGAAACTCAAATGTCACTTTCAACTTGTTTAAATTTGACAATATGCAGACGTAGAAGATCGTAATGATAACTCAAGTGTTCTAAAAAATGGCTCTATGTTTCTTCCCGTTCCAAACACGATTATTGCTTTTGTTATAAATAAATAAATATCTTCAATATCCGTCCGTCTGTATCCGTGCATATGGTTATAGTCAGTATCTGTTCTGTTCGAGGCTGGTCACTGACAGAGATAGTCTCGTCTAGGATGTGTACAGGCAACACGGCCTTCAGACCAAAACACAAATTGTTTTAACATATGTCAGTGGTACTTCCGCCTGTGAACCATATGTTTTACTGGCTTAAAAATATTAATAAGTATATGTGTGCATAAAATATTAATGTAAAATACCAATGCAGGTAGCCTAAATCTTGTGTTATTTGAAACAGAAATTTTATTCAAATACAATTTGACACAATCAGTCGGTAAATATGTACTTAAACATGTTTTTGTCTTTACAAACGGATGTGGGATGGATATTTTGCATTATTATTGCAAAAAGGCTCTTCTAAAAAAGGCAAATATCCGTCAAATACCTACTCTCCGATATATTGTGAAAGACAGCAACTAAAATGGCATAATAATCAGCAATCAAATAGATAAGGTGTTTTTAAAAATATATATTACTTAAATCAGTCTTTTGTTATTTCAACAAAATCAAAAGATCCTTTATCTGATTGACGATAGCTTTAAAAATGTTATAATGTAATTTATGAGACGATGGAACGTTGGTACTTGTTTTGCTTATATCCAACCGTGTGAATGTTTTTTTGCATACAAAACATCGTTGTTCATATAATATTACCACCTCATTCCTGAATCGAATCCCGAATCGTGAACAGGATATGCAGTATGAACGATGCATTGTTATCTTTTTCACAGATTAAAGACAGACTTTCAATTTACATAAATGATTTTAATTTGCACTTGCTCACATGTTATGTTTTATCTTTTCTCCGATAATACATGTTCATTGAGTTAAATGAATGCTATTTATATCTGGAGTCCTTTAAGTTTTAATAATTTGAAGATTTTTTGCATTGTTCTAGACATGTGTTCTTATAACAAAGAAGCCAGTGACCATATCCATCTTGATAGGATTCTACAGGCTTAGGAAATATCGCCTGTACATAAAGACAATTGAAGCAATGTTTATTTTTAAAGCTAATATATGTAAATGTATGATGTTTTTATTGAAATTATAAAATGAAATGCATGTGCAAATGTATATCAAACTGATTGTCTGCTTAACTTCAGTTACAGGTAGTGTAACATTAGCAATCTTTCCATGTTTTGTAACGGGTTAGAATAAGGAGGATCGACGCCATTGAATACTGTGCTGGTCAATTGGGGACTAACAGCGTTTAGACCTCTAATATTATGGAGAATAATATAGAGAACTCTAATGTCTGCAACGTTCAATATGTATTCCCCCATTGTTATAGCGAGCGATAATCCAGAAGACAAGAAGTCGAACCGCAGAACTTGATACTGAAATGAGCAACAAGACTTAAATTAAACTGCGATAAATATGAGCTATATCAATTTTACCTTCGTATTTCATAACATTTCTCATACTTTATAACAACACTAATACATGTTTCATTAACTTAATAATTTTATCAAACAATAAGAAATGATTGCTACTGTACGAACAGTTCAAATCAACCGTTTTTATATGAATGTATGCGTCGCAAGAAATCAATGGAAGCCGTGTCATGTAATTGAAGAGAAATCTATGTGAATGGCAGGGGACATTGTGCCAGAGAAATTGCATGGGAACTAGCTTCGTAAGAACATGAGCACGCAGAAAGACTAAATATCTGGTGCTCCTTACTGGGTTTCCGGAATTTGCTACTATTATTTTAATTTTCGCTTAATGCACTTGCAACATTTATATCTCTAGTCAATCAAATTCAAATTTAAAATTCCTGTCAATCCTCCAATTTGTTACTTGCATACTAGCGTAGTAAGTAGCGGGCTTATAATTACTTATAACAAAACAGTTGAAGTTTGCAATTATTTCGTACGACGTGAATTTCAATATAATTAAATTACTATTATTAGTAAATTAGTAAATTAGTATTATTACGTTTTCATATTTATAATATTGATTATAATATATTTATTATAAACTTAACAAAGGAATATTGTTTACGCTGAACATTTCCAAGAAGTGCTCGGCCCAAATATTAATCGAGTTATAAATAACATAAGCAGCCATTAACCATTTTTATTGTTCAATATTCGGATTCCCAGGACCTAAAGCGTCGGATACATAAAGGCAAGATTCACGTACGAACACAATCGCGAAGTAATTATGTTAATCAGGATGTCTGTACGTATGTACGAGTGTATACCTACGAATGCCTCGGAGTCGGCGAGCCGTGACGTGACACACTGTAGGGTGATGGTCCTATAAAAATAATTAATTGTTGTTACCGAGAATCTTATTCGAGACGCATGATAATACCTAATTCGGTGATCCAATGGCGAGTTGGATCTATAGTTCGTCGGATTGGCGGACGAGCGGAAAATGTAAAATACGGCAATTTCTTTTGTTGAACAATGCAATTATAATTAATAATTTGTTGATATAATTATGATTGAGCCTTTTAAAGAGGACGAGATCGGTTATGGATCAAAAGCTTAGTCATTCAGTTTCTGAGTAATTTTAGTTTAATTCGCTCGTAAATGGATAACCGAAAACTATTAGCTCGGTGTTCTGATCGCTAAGGAAACGGAAAATACACCGCATTAATGTTGTATTAATTAAAAATACTTACCTACTTCTCCGGCCACTGATAGGTATAACTACTGCGGTTAAATATAAAATGTCTGTATAACATTCGAATGGCAGCCATATTTCTTTTGGAAATAATTCCCGTATCAATCCGAATGGATAAAATAAATGAAACAACATAAGGTCATACGATGTCTTGGCTATTATTCATACAGTCGTTAAAATAGCATACCTAACGTGTATGGAATATAGTAAAAGATTGTATATAAAAAGATGATTATTATATGCATTTCCTTATACATATGTATATGTATGTACATCAATTGGAGCGTACTTTAGTGTTCGGACATTATGTGCTTACAAATAATGTTAAAGTTTTCCTTTACCTATTTAACTATGTATATCAACGACTATTTCATTATTTCTTTTAGATCTGATAGTATTTTATTGATTAGTTATAAGTGAATATAAGATTATTTATTTTAATCTTTTTTATTATGAATAAAATTACTTAGCTAATACAAAAAAGGTATAGCCACAGATCAGGAGTTAAGAAATGAGGTTTTCACTACTGAGGACTGTGTTCCATAAGGCTTTGTAAGTCGTATGAAGTCTGCCAACCGGTTTAGCTACCGGTTACCTTAAAAATAATTATTACAGACAAAATAATTGCAACTATTTATATAAAGTTATCATTTTTTATTTATAAACAAATCCATGTACTACACTTGTATAGCACATGTACTTCAGGGCGTTCATTATATCAGATCGTTGACCGTTGATCGTTGATCGTTGACACAATTATTCTCACGAGTATTAAGTATTACTTACATAACGCAAAAACTTCCAGAAGCTTCGATATCGACCTTAATTTTTTGGCATCGAACAGAAAAAATATTTTTCAATTTACTGAGCAAGCACAAGTTACTCTAAAAGGCAAATGCCTAACGCTCGCCTCATGCTGTGGGCGATGATTTTGGACACGAATGATCACCATATAGTTATAAATTATATACTTTAATACATACATACATACATACCTGGTGACTTGACAGAGATTGATCAACGGAATTAATTTTTTGTTAGTAAATTAATCTGCACCTTTATTTATATGTATTGTGACGTTTTAAAATAAATCTTAGGAAATATGTACATTCATAATTAATATTTAAAATAAATAGTGGATAATAGACTGGGATTTTAGTTAGTTATAAATTGTATTGGTAAGAGTATTAAAATATAGCAAAATACGTAATAAAATAATTTTTATATATGAATAAAGATCTATTGATTTTAAAAACGGGCCCAAACCTTAGTTAAGCTCACTATTGTTACAGCGCTTTTAATGTCCCACAGCCCACAGCTAGTCATGAGTCCCTACGATTTAAGTCCACGCTTCTTGTCTGGAAATTGATTTCCATTTGTAGCAAACAGTTATTTAGAGTAAACTGAAAAACAATCAACAGTAATTTAGAAAAAGAGACAAACAATTTATAATAATTTAGAAAATTTCAAAACAACCGAAAGTAATTTAGGAAAAAAAAACAATTAACAGGAATTCAGGAAAATATGCAACACAATAGCGTTACTTAAAGCGTAAAGTGTATTATTGTATGTCCTTCAAAATGGGAAAAAATAACCCACATATTTGTAACACAATTAACAATGTAACAATCGAGTATCATATCGTAGGAATTCCGTATGTACGGTTCTCGATTATAATGTCCGTTGCTATTAGCTACAGTGGGATTGTCTTACTGCAGTATCAAATTTTCCGCTCGGCCGCGTCACGCGACGCCCGCGGTAACTCACGTCAAACATTACTGGCGGCCAACAGTATGAAAGTTGGAATTTGAAAAATGTACAATCAAGCAGAAATCTATGGAACATCATCGGATTTTAAAAAGCAGAATATTTCTAAGAAATGGCTATTCATGTTTCAAATGTAAGCGGCGTAAATTACGGATACACTTTTCATGACTTTCAAATTATTTTACAAGAAAAATTACGATACAAATAACTGTTCATATATATATATATATATTTAAAACCCTGCAGTTCTAACACGATCATACTGAACAATAATATGTTTTATAATATTGAAATTTTTAATCATAAGTGACAATGACCTTTTATGTAAATCATGTAAAATGTAAAGATTATTTAAATCCATATATAAAGTATGAAAGGGTGCCAAAAGTAATGGTGACCATATACTGTATACTAATCATAAGTTGAGCGCCCTCCCAAAAATGGTAGGGTCCAATAATTCGTACGAAATCGCCTTTCAATATAAGATTATCGATTAAGGTTCTTTGATATTGATTGTTCTTGATTTGTCGATAGGTCTTTGTTAATTTTTCATGATAATATGACTAATATAAAAGTAATAATAAGAGCGAATTATACTTTAAGTATTTTTTAAATGACGAGAATAATAAATGTATTACAGCAAAATAGGCCGACAGTCACTAGGAATATTAGTCCGGTGATAAAAGATGTTAATAAGATTAATCGTAATAGGAACGTATCCTACCAAAAACCAAAAGAACATGGAATATTCTAGCACCTAGCTGGTTAAATTTAAAACTATAACTAGAAAACGAGTAATAGTAAATCAAGGATTTATCTTTATGTACCGGTAAAATACAAAGACTATACCAATGGGATCTCTGTGTCAGGGTTCAAGTGCGCAAAGATCATAGCAGATTATTTGCGTAGGAGTAGTTATTGCAATGAATAAAACACAAGATCTCTTACTGAATACTCAGAGGTAGCCAAGCATCTTTAACTGACTCTGGTACACCTTTAATCCTATCTAAGACTACATACAGAGACCACATGAAAAGTAATACGGTACAAAAGTATAAAAAAGTATTGACTATCAAAATATGACGTTCAATAAATGTATCTGTGTCCTACCTTACAATGAATAAAAGAATTTGAATTTGAATGTATAGAAATAAGAAATATTTTCCCCCTTTTGTATAAAGTAATAATATTATGCTGAATCATAATACAGGCAACCATCACCTCAAACTAGACGGAGCTGATGCTGATGTAACCAGAGATCTGATAAACTACTTGTGTACTTACATTTCTAACTCCCAACTTACATAGAAAAAATCACACTCAGGTACATACAACGCTCCTATTCGCACAGACATTTCAC